>BQNB010065627.1:18246-34870 GCA_026074375.1 Tanacetum coccineum
TGTTTAGGGTATAAATTTTAAGATAGGTAGGTAGTTTTGAGGCTAATGGGTACAAACGTAAAATATAACGAGAGTTAAGGCGAAACCACGAAGTAAAAACGAATATGATAAAAATAATTCTACATTAAACGGAATACCTTTCTGAAAAGTTTAGCTTACGTAAGGTTCAAGACGAATAATTGTTTTAAGCTTAGCTCGTAGTTAATTAAAACGACGATTTTAATAAAATGTGTAGATGTAAATAAAAGTAACTTGTTTAAAATTTATAAATTAATTATGAGATTAGAAATAGTAGTGACCTTAAATACGGAATGCTCTTAATTTAAATGTTCGCGTTTTCAACCAACGCTTTTAAATGAAATGTAAGATAATTTATTAAATATTTTTATTAAATAAATTTCGATAAATAAATAAAATTTCATTAGTCTCGTGTCGGTACGCGTTGTTGTCACTTTCGAGCCAACTAAGTTTCAAATAAAATAAAAAAAAAATTATGAGAATTATGTACTAATAATTATGATTTATTATTAAAATAAATTTTGTAAAATTATCGGTTACGCGAAAAATTTTATTTAATTTTTTTTTTTCGGCGATAAAAGGTCAAACGGTCAAAAGTCAAGTCAAACGCGAAAAGTAAAAGGGTAACATAGTTATTTTAAGTTCCGAAAATTGACGGTTGTCACAATATGATACACATAAACCACATAGAAGATGACCTCCTTATTTGAAAATTCTAAGTTGTCTACCCATCAATTCGATCCACCCCTTCAACACGTCTGGTTTCGAAGGCAATGTCATCCACGCCTCTCGCGTCTGTCTTGATTGCCCAAAAATATTAAATGTTGCTAGAAACACGAGATCAATCAACTACAAATAGAACTAACAATATTCATATCACAAACAGTCACATGCTTACTACAACACTCTATCTAACAACTTGTATAAGACAGAACTAACAAACTACAATATTCATATCACATACATATATTTTTTGGTAAACCACTTGTGCTTTTCAATAATGTTAAACAAAGTTTGGTCGCTGTGTGTGGTAGTTTTTTCTAGTAGCAGACCATACATCAACATAAGTTAACTAAATAGTTTGGACAAGGTTGAAGAAAAAAGTTTAGATTGTTACTAGATACAACCATAAACTTAAAACACTTCATGTACCATATACCTACAAAACTTTTATCTACCAAAGATCGTTTTTAAACATATTCATATGTCGTTCTAGCAGTTACTTTTTTGCTTATTTTAGTTCTACGTTTATGTTTTCAGATTTCTAAATTCATGTTTTAGTCAAGAAACTTACTGGGGATTCTTGACAGTAGACGAATGAACCCGCGAATCAAGCAATAGTAGAAAAAGAACTACATTTTCACATAAAAGAAAGCTCTATTATTTTTATGCAACGAAAGTGTATCGTCAATATAAAATAGTAGATCCATGTTAATATGAACACCTCGATAACCGAAGAGTATGGGTAAACAAATTGGTAGTAGATATAAAACATTAGTTATAAGGTTAGGTGTTAACTAGCTACATTGAATATTGTCCACTGTTAAGTCAAGGTGTGCCGTGTATCAAGGTTTAGGCACATGCTAATATGCAAAAATGTGAGTTTGATGTATGGGTAATCTACAATTCTTAATGACTACTCAGTACTACAGGCTTTTTGACCGGTCTCCATGGTTTCTAGACCGGTGCTCGAACAGGTCTAAAATGAAAAGGTCCAAACAGCCCTATTTGTGTTTTTTTTTCTCTGAAAAAAATTAATCAATAAGTAATCCCAGATTTGTTAAGGTCTAAAATGAAAAGGTCTCCATGGTTTATAAGCATTTTTGTTAAGCAATACCAAAGAGCGACTACACCAAGTTTTTTAACAGAAGATCAGTGGGACATAGAAATGAAGATCAACTTACTTTTGCACTTGTCTCCGTTTAGTCGTTATACATTGGCGTCAAGCTTAAGTCATAAGAAGTTCATTTTGTGTCATTAAAAGATTACTACTAAATGACTTAGAGGAGACTTAAAGCTATCTTAAAACAGCTCGGATATGCAAAGAAGAACAATGGCTAAAACAGGATAAATGAAAAAGTATGTTGGTATATTTTGTGAAAAGACCCTTTCTGTATTTGTAGTTGAAAGTTTTTTCGTCAATAATCATTTTTGTTAAAAGTTACTCAAAAGTCTGGTTTTGACACACAATGTTATAATCCGTCAATCGTTTAAGTTGGACAGAAAGTATTTATAGGTTAACCCGAACCAGCTTAACCTGCGATTTAAAATGACCCGTTTAACTAGAACAATAAAGATTTGCAGGTTTTCTTATCAGACATGGCTTTTGAATGTAGTTAAAAAAAATGCAGGCTGATAATGTCTCCTGGTGCACAGATTGCTCAACTGCAGCCTACCCCAACTTGTTTGGAACTTAAGGCTTGGTTGTTGCTGCTATGTTGTTATACAGCCTAGTTATTGGAGACACACTAGAGTCAAGATCCATTGTTGT
Source organism: Tanacetum coccineum (assembly GCA_026074375.1). Taxonomy (NCBI): domain Eukaryota; kingdom Viridiplantae; phylum Streptophyta; class Magnoliopsida; order Asterales; family Asteraceae; genus Tanacetum; species Tanacetum coccineum. Next base: position 20,756 of record BQNB010065627.1, read on the forward strand.
GTTGCCAGTAGTGACTCCCAGAGTTATCCTAAATTACATCCTCAAGTTCATGTATCTATCCTAACACTTAATTTAGTGCAACCCATCTTAAAAAGTAGCTTACTACTAAACTTAAACACCCCCTAAATGAGCTCTAATCGCTAACTCATGCCTCAAATCATACGCTCTCGAACACCATAACACAGTCAACGCTCACTTTATAACATCACAAACTACGTACCTCCAACAATAATTTTCAACTACTCATGACGCGTGTCACACTAACCTAAAAATCACACAAAAGGACCCGTTAACCAACCAAATAAATCGCTTAATCCACAACTCATTACGCATATCATTTTCTTAGCAAAAAACAATCACAAATCCATGATACTTGTAATAATATCTTAACAAATAACATTAATAAGGTACTTAAGATCTAATTTCTAAAATACCCATAACCTTAAATGATGAATAAGGTACTTAAATATCATGGGTTAAAATTCAAAACCACATTTTTAATATACCCACAAGATTAAACATCAAAATAGCAACACCAAAACAAAAGAATCAAATAAAAATCTTTACCTTTTATGGCAGCTCAAATGGTGGAGGCGGCAGCTGGGATAATGGTGGTCATCGGCTGGATGGGGGTTGTCGGCTGCTTGGATGGTGGCCACTGGCGGATGGGATGGTGGTGGCGGATAAGATAAGGTGGTGGTAAGAGGTGGGTGTGATAGGGTTTGTGTGAAAGAATCGGGAAGAAAACATAATAAGTGAAAGTTTTTGTCTGAATTTTTGAATTTTCGAAGATGTAAGAAGTGCTTTTTAGCACTTATGTCTACAAAAAAACAAACAAAAAAGGTTTGCCCACCTGCAGACAAAAGAGGTGAGAAGAGCTAAGAAGTGGTTATTGGAAAAAAAACAAAGCCTAAATGTGTACCTAGTGAGGTTTGAACCATTGACCACTTTTGTAGTTTATAACATGAACCTTAGGTTGGTCCCATGGATTTCTTGCATTAATTTTGTTAAACCTATGTTGTACATATTTATTATCTAGATTAGTCTAATTACTTGTTATACCTATGTTGTACATATTTACTAGTGATAAATGGGGGGTTTTCAGCCTGAGAGACTAGCACAGGTTTAATGGTGACAAAGATTAATTCTAAACACAATAAACACGAAATCAAATAATCACAAGATAAAGGAACGGTACAAGCCAAATAATAGAAAACTGTATTAACCATGTTAAATCTAATTAAATGTTGATTTGTTTGTTTAGTGCAATGGCTACTTATTTCGAGGTGGCATATCATTCTTAAGACTTAGGTGGTTCTTCTTCCTAAGACCTAGATACGAACAATCCTGTTACGATTAACGCATCCGCATAAAGCATCCATTAGTCTAATTATAATCTATCATAGGGAATTAAAGTAGTAGTGATCCTGTTAATACCCTAGACCATTGGGACTTTACCCACTTATTGCTTCATGTTGTTTTATACACTGGTAGTCCACCACCCAAATCAATACCAATTAATTAAGAACAATACTAGTTGAACAATTATCAAGTCACCTGCCGGTCAAACTAAGCTCATAATCAAAGGGTAAGGACAGGGTGTCATTTGTGATCCTATTGGTTTGGGCATACAAAACACAACATAGAGAGCTATCTCGGCATCTACATTACGTGTTATGTCTCACTAGACCCAGTTGAATGATAGGTCGCATGTACAAGCACATAAACAAGTATAAGGCGATAAACATAACTAAACAACAACGATAAATTAAGCAAGTCGGTATTAAAACAAACCAAACATTATAATCTTCATTAACATGGCTAATACCCGAGGGTATTAGCCCATAATCATTGTAATTTTACAAGCGTGATCAAACAATTAAGAATCAAATGATTAAGAAAGTAAGAATTACACTATGTCTTCTACGGAATTATGGTTGGTGCTTGACCTTGGCTGCTCCTTTTCTTAGAAAACTCGACTTCAGAGTGTATGGTATGAAGAATATAATTTTTGCACAATGAAACTTGTTTGAGTCTCGTATTTATAGTGTTTGAAAATAGCCTGGATACGCCATATGGAATGAGGTGCATACAGCGTATGAGGTTAATTTCCTTGGAGTTTGTGATAAGATCAAATCAGTCAAGATTAATTTCCATCAATCATATTAACTGCATATCTTTGATTGACGACCAGTTAGGCATACGGCGTATAGGGTTAAGAGTGATACACCGAATCGGGAATTGATCTTTATGTGTATTCTTGAGACGAGCTGGCGCTAATACGCCGTATCTCCAAAATTGCGCCTTTTAGCTTCGTCTTCACAAATTACTCCATAATTATTACAATCATAAACTTTAAGCAATTAAGTACCAATATCTTGCAATAATTATATAAAAGTGGGTAAAATGTATGGGATAAATGATGGTAAAATGTAACGTTATTTGATGATATCAAATATCCCCTCACTTCAATCCTATGTGTCCTCAAGTAGACTTTAGAAAGGTTTGGAAAATGTATCCCAACTAAGGTTAAGGATATTTTCCGTTAAGCATTTTTCTGTTCTAATCACGTGTACAAGACCAAGCACCTCACGAAATATGTAAATGAAAACACTCAGATCACTCAACTAATCTAGGGTGTAACATTTAAGTGGTACGCTCATTTGCTCGGTCGTGATTAGCTTCGTATCATAGGCTTGGCAAGGATACACATCTCTACCTCTAGAGATAAGGAGTAACAAGTCAAAAGGTAAATTGGGCATTTATAAATAGTCTTAGGGTTAATCATTCTACAATCTTTTGGGATGAAGAATGATATAGGGTATGGAGCTTCTGACTTTCATCGAAGGTCGTCGTCCAACAAGGCAGCTGAGACATGCATACATGGCCGTAACGACGGAATAGACATCCATGCTCGTACACATCCTCATTCGAGTAGATCCTAAGGTTAGTTATCAGGAAAGGGAAGTAAATGGTTGTTAAATAAAATATACAAAACAAATAGATTAAAGCCAACAAATAAGGTGCGGTTGCTAGTGACTTTCCCGACCATTCCATGACAAAGACTTGAACATATAAACAAACTCCTCGATCACAGAAATGACAAAGACAACCTAAGTTGGCGTTCCCATAACAGTCAACTTCCCTTACATCCTGAATTTTACAAACTTTACAAAATAAGTGGTGATATCAACCACTTTTAACAATACTTTACATCGTTGATTTTTTTGCACGTATCAACGAATAATCGATCCTTTCAAATAATCTCATCGGTATAAGCTCAATGAACCGACTATCTTTCTTTCAACATTTTTTTTGCAACAATACATCATAAATCTCGGTGTAATTTCACCATCTTCACTATCATCATTTGTTTGGCTTAATTCTTTCTTTGAACATTTCTTCTTCAGACATGACATATACTCGCGAAAGTAGCAAAATACACGAGCTACAAAATATTCCCATTGCATTGTGCAATTTTCCTGACCATTACAGAGATAGAAAAATTTCACTTTGACGCGGGAACTACAAAACTTTACACGAAAGCGACTAGCAACATCGATCAAAATAGGCTTAATATACACAGTAGGCTAAGGTGTAAAGGAAAAATGAAACAGTTTAATTGGTGTAGAAAAAGGAAGGAATGGCTCAGCAGATTGTTCTAGGGGTATCTTACTCTAAAAGCGAGAGTAAGCAAAGGGTTACACGTGGGTTAACTAACCAGTGTAGTTTGTTAATATAACATGTAGGATTTTTTGTTTAATCCTAGAAATCTACTAGTCAAGCATGTTACTCCATTTAAATCCATAGTACTCATCATTGAGGTCTCGAGTGATATATCAGGCCAAGTTCTAAAGTCTACTACATCACCAGCACACTCACATTTTGTGGAATTTTAGTAAGCAATTGGAAACGGATAGGCTTAATTCTCACAAATTGACATTAAGGGTTATAGTGCGCGAGGTAATGTAACTAGTGATTTTTCACAAAAGTATGCTAAAAAAATTAATTTGATCCATTTTTAAGCATGTAGCGCTTTATTTATGAAAATAAGGACAAGTAAGTTCTTATTCTCCATCCCTCCACTTAAATTATACAACGTCCTCGTTGTATAGATAAAACAATTAAATAATAAGGGAAAAATGTTGGGAATTACGTTTTCCTAACTTAGTACCGACAATACAAATAGTTAGTACTGATAGTTATAGTTAGTACTGACAGTACAAAGTGTTAAGTACTGATCAGTTAGTTAGTACCGTTAGTAGAAAATAGTTAGTACCGTTTAAGAGATATGTATGAGATATTTTAGGAAAAGATATGTACGCGTTTTGTAAGCCTGTTAGGGTTTATCCTTGGTCTATAAAAGGATCCCTCTTGGCATAGTTAGAGATACGAACTCAATATATCTCATAGCAAAATCATATCTCATAGTTAGTAATCTGTAATCATTCAAAGCAGATTAATAGAAATTATTATTTAGTTCTTCATTGTTTTTCTTAGTACTTGTGTTAAGATTCCGCATTAACACATAGTATTCATAATCAGTGTTTCTACATAGTCAACTGTATTTATACATCTTGGCTTTCATCACTTTATTAGGCTACTAGAGATCTATTTACAAGGGACTCGCACGTGTATCTGAGCCTGTGAGAAACTCTAATTAAGAAACAATCAAATCCAATTTATAAAAAACCTTATCCTTCAAAACTAAAACATGTCTGCATCACAAGATGAAATTCCACCACCCGCACCACCTCCCCATATTCACCACAACACCAACCAACAAATTCATACAGTATTAAACATCAAGCTTGCTTATTCTCAAAAAAGGAAGAATATGATATTTGGGCTATGGAAGATGAAACCACTTTTGGCCTCATACAGATATCCAATCTGGGAGGTTATACAAAATGGGAATGGTCCTGTATCAATCACTACAGATACACAAGGACAAATTAAGGTCTGCCTCCCAGAACTGCAGAAGAAATTATAGTAAGAGAAAGGAGAGAGAAAAAGCAAGGACCACCTTTGCTTATGGCTCTACCAAAATATCATCTTGCTAAATTCCATAAGATGACTGATGCAAAAGAGATGTGGGATGCCATCAAATCTAGATTTGGTGGAAATGACGAAGTCCAAGAAGATGCAGAAGTATATCTTGAAGCAACAGTTTGAAGGATTCTCTGTATCCAACTCAGAAGGGCTTCACAAAGGCTATGACAGGTTCCAAAGTCTTCTGAGTCAGTTAGAAATTCATGGAGCAGGTGTATCCACTGAGGATGCAAATCAAAAATTCCTAAGATCTCTACCTTCTGCCTGGTCACAAGTTTCCTTAATAATGAGGACCAAACCAGGAGTGGACAGTCTAAGCTTTGATGATTTGTACAATAATCTAAGAGTCTTTGAGAGTGATGTAAAAGGCTCTACTGCATCATCCTCTAGCCCGCAAAATGTAGCATTTGTCTCTGAGAACACCAGCAGTACTAAATGAGTTTAGTCCGCTTATTGTGTTCCAATCCTTTGGTCATAACTCACAGTATGAACAAACATCATCATACTCATTACTTGCTAATCAATCAAGTTGCCCTCAACTGGGTCATAAGGACTTGGAACAGATTGATGAATATGACCTTGAAGAAATAGACTTAAAGTGGCAAGTGGCCATGATCTCAATGAGAATGAAAAAAGTTTTACAAGAAGACTGGTTGAAAGCTACATTTTGATGCAAAGAACAGTTGGATTTGATAAAACCAAAGTTGAATGCTACAATTGCACAGACAGGGGCATTTTGTGTCGAGTATGTAGAATCAAGGAAATCAAGACAACAGTGGAGGGATGCATGAGTTCGGGAACCAAGGATGGGAGCAGACTGGAAAAAAGGTAGGACTCTAAAGCAATTGGTGACAATTGATGGAGAAGGTGTAGATTGGACAAATCATTCAGAAGAAGATTAAAGACTATGCTTTGATGGCTTGCAAAGCTCAGACTCAGACACAGAGTAACTTTTTTCCCCCCTTTTTCCCCCCCTCCCCCCCCCCCTTCCCCCCCCCACTCTTGTCCCCCTTCCCCCCCCCCCTGTTTAATTAGTGTAAAGAGTTTATTTCTAATCTTAAGAAACTGTATGATGACTCAGAGAGAACAACTTAGTGATGAAAGCTAGAATAAAGGCATATTCTCAAGGTCTTAAGAAGTTGAAGCACAGCTAGTTGGTCATCAACAAGGGACAACTTTGGTTATGGACAAAAGATAAATTTTATGAAGATAGATTAGATGATAAATCAAATGTTCTTAACATACCATAAGGGAAAATGCTAGCAGAAGCCCAAAAAGAAAAGAAGAATTAAAGGCTAATGTAGGAAAAATGACATAACTTTCTAAGAAATCTTAGTAAACGCTTAATATCCAAAATGAGTGTTATGATAAGTTTGGGTTGGGTTTGGATCACAGATATGATGGTATTTTGAGCTATGAAAATGAAGTATTGCAGAGTGTTTTTATGAATAAAGAGAGTGAGTTAGAAAAAACAACTTGTATGATAGTTTGTTACAGCTGAAGGAATGCATGCAGTACCCCCACCCATGACAGGGAATTATATGCCCTCTGGACCTGATATTGAAGTAGATTACTCACAATTTACATATGGTCCAAAACAGACTCAACCTAGTGATTCTGAATCCCAAACAAGTGAATTTGATACCTGTAAATCTAACATTAGTACAGAACCCTCTGAATTAGTGTCTGAACCAGTTGTCAATGAATCTAATATAGAATGTCAACCTAAGGTCTGGTCTGATGCTCCTATCATTGAGGAGTATGAATCAGATAGTGAAGATGAGTATGTGTCTATACCAACAAAAGAACAAGAAACACCTAGTTTTGCTAACCAGCAAGTAAAAACTCCTAGGGAAACTGTTAAGAATCAGTTCACACATAGTCAAAAACCTAAAGTTGATAAGAAAGAGTTGGGGTATGGGTTTACTGTAAGAGCATGTTTTGTATGTGGAAGTCTTAATCATTTAATCAGAGATTGTGATTTCCATGAGAAGAGAATGGCTAGAAAAGCTGAATTAAACAATGGGTGGAACAAAAAGTCTAGTCAAAGGGAGCTAAGGCAAACTTGGAACAATGTGCAAAGAGTGAATAAACAAAACCAATTTGTTCCTTCAGCAGTACTAACTAGAACTGGTAAAATTCCAGTTAGTACTGCTTAGTCTAGGCAGTACTAAAAATGTTAGTACTGCTAGACAATAGTTTTTATCAGAGTACATACAATTCTAATCTGTACTGCCATGATTGTTATTACTGTTAGCCCATTGTGAATTAGGGTTTAGTCCATCAAAATGTTTTTCACAAAACTCATTCACCATATTCAAGGCCTTTCAAAAGACTCAGTACTTGCACAATTTTTTTTCAAAACAAATAGTTTATACTGCTAGAGAAATGTAGTTTGTGATGGTGGTGGGTAAAAAGAAGGGGAAAATGCTGTTATGCCCTTAGCGGTTGTAATTGGAGACCACAAAGATACAACTGGCACAATGTCTCCAAATACAATGGTGGATCCATAGTAGAAACTGTTCTACTTTTTAAAGATCCACTAGGCAGGTCTCTAGCACAAACAGGCTTTGGGTCCCTAAGAGTATCTAATATCTTTCTATTTAATGTTGAGGATTATCCACATAGAGCTTTAAAGAATAAAGGAATTGTTGATAGTGGATGTTCCAGGCACATGACTGGGAACAAGGCCTACCTTGCTAAATTTCAAGACTTTAATGGTGGCCCTGTTGCTTTTGGAGGTAGTAAAGGTTATATCACTGGTAAAGGTAAAATTAAAATGGTAAGTTAGATTTTGAGGATGTGTGCTTTGTGAAAGAACTTCAGCATTTCAATCTCTTTTTTGTGTCACAAAGTGTGAAAAAAGAACAAGGTTCTGTTTACTGACTCTGAATGTCTTGTTTTGTCTCCTGAATTTAAGTTACCTGATGAAAATCAAGTATTACTTAAAATCCCCAGACAAAACAATATGTACAGCTTCAATTTAGAGAACATTGTTCCTTCAGGAGGATTGGCTTGTTTAATTGTAAAGGCAGTACTGATGAATCTAACAAATGACATAGGAGGTTGGGTCATGTTATTTCACAAACTTAAACAAACTTGTAAAAGGGGAACCTTGTAAGAGTTTACCTTTAAAGATTTTTCAAAATGACCACTTGTGTTGCTTGTCAGAAAGGAAAGCAACACAAGGCCTCCTGTAAGGCCAAAATAGTAAGCTCTATTAGCCACTCTTTACAACTTCTTCATATGGATTTGTTTGGACCTATATCTGTTAGGAGCTTAAACCATTAAGACCTATTGCCTAGTTATCACTGATGATTTTAGCAGGTTTAGTTGGGTGTTTTTTTTAAGAACTAAGGATGAAACTAGTGGAATCCTTAAGGACTTTGTAAGACAAATTGAGAACCAATTGAATCAAAAAGTTAAAACTATTAGATGTGATAATGGTACAGAATTTAAGAACAAGGATGTTATTGAATTCTGTGGCGTCAAGGGATCAAGAGGGGAATTTTGTAAAGCCAGGAAACTCCACAACAGAAAAAATAGAGGTTGCTGAAAGAAAGAACATGACCCTTATTGAGGCTGCTGACTTGCTTGCAGATTCATTTTTACCTAACACTTTTTGGGCTGAAGCAGTTAGTACTGCTTGTTATGTTCTAAATAGGGTATTAGTGACCAAGCCTCATAATAAGACACCTTATGAACTTTTAACTGGTAAGATACCAATTATAAGTTATATAAGACCTTTTTTTGTGCCATGTAACCATCTTGAATACCATTGACCACCTGGGGAAGTTTGCTGGAAAATCAGATGAAGGGTTTTTAGTTGGGTATTCTCTATAAAGCAAGGCTTTTAGAGTATACAATTTAGAAACCAAAAGAGTTGAAGAAAACCTGCACATCACCTTCTTAGAGAACAAACCAAATGTTGCAGGGAAAGGACCAACTTGGCTTTTTGATCTTGATTATTTAACTGATTCTATGAATTATCATCCTGTTAGATTAGAGAATCAAGCTAATCCTCTTGCAGGTCAACAAGAAGCTAACCAAAATGCAGGTACATAAGACATTATTAATGCAGGGGATTCTAAAAAAGAGGATGAATCTGCTCAAGACTGCTTTGTACTGCCAATATGGCCTTCTTATTCTTCAACAATCACTCCTGATTTAAAGCCAGATGAAAAGAGAGAAGGTCCAAGAGAGGAAGAACAAGTCTTTTTGGATGAACTTGAAAGACTTAAGAGGCAAGAAAAGGAGGCTAATGAGGAAGCTGAAGCTCTCAGGAAGGAGTATGCACAAGAAACTGAGAACTTGGTTATACAACCAGGAGCTGCTAAGGCTAGCAGTACTAACATTTTTAGTACTGTTAGCACACCAGCTAAAGCTAGCAGTACTAACCTAGTTAATACTGTTAGCATACCAGTTAGTACTGCCAGTCCTCATGAGGGACTATCTCTTTCTGATCCAACAATTAATCTGATCAAGAGCGATTCAGAAATACCTCCACTAGAGGATATTTATCAAAATTCTACTGATGGTATCTTTACTAATTCATCTTATGATGATGAGGGTGCAGTGGCTGACTTTACAAACTTGGAAACTGTTGTGAATGTTAGTCCTATTCCCACATCAAGGATTATCACTTCTCATCCTTCAGCTCTTATTCTAGGAGATCCAACCTCAGCAGTTCAAACAAGAAGCAAAGTGAATAAAAGTTCTGGAGCCCATGCTTTTGTTAGCTATGTTCAAAAGCAAAGGAGAAATAACCATAAGGACTTCCAGCATTGTTTATTTGCTTGTTTCCTATCTCAAAATGAACCCAAGAAGATTTCAGAAGCACTTGAAGATGAAAGCTGGGTTGATGCTATGCAAGAAGAATTGCTGCAGTTCGAGATACAGAAAGTTTGGATACTTGTAGATCTGCCTTTTGGGAAGAAGGCTATTGGCACAAAGTGGGTTTATCGAAATAAAAAGGATGAGAGAGGAGTTGTTGTCAGAAACAAAGCAAGGTTAGTTGCTCAGGGACATAGGCAAGAGGAAGGTATAGACTATGATGAGGTTTTTGCTCCTGTGGCCAGGATTGAAGCCATAAGGATCTTTTTAGCCTTTGCCTCATACATGGGCTTTATAGTCTATCAAATGGATGTGAAAAGTGCCTTCCTTTATGGAAAATTGATGAGGAGGTATATGTGTCTCAACCACCAGGTTTTCTAGATCCTAAATATCCTCATAAGGTCTACAAAGTGGTAAAAGCTCTCTATGGGCTACATCAAGCTTCCTTGAGCCTGGGTTGGCTACCTTAATCACTTTCTTGTTGAAGAATGGATACAGAAGAGGAACTATTGACAAAACTCTCTTCATAAAGAAGGACAAACATGATATCATACTAGTTCAAGTCTATGTGGATGATATCATCTTTGGGTCTACAAAGAAATCTTGGTGTGATGAATTTGAGGCATTAATGAAGAGTAGATTTCAGATGGTTCATTGGGAGAACTCACTTTCTTTTCTTCAGATTACAAGACAAAAAAACAGGGAAAACATGCTGGTTCTTTAATTAGGCAGGATAAGTATGTGTGCAGAAAATCCTGAAGAAAGTTTGACTTTGCAAAGTTAAGACTGCTTGTAATCCTATTGAGACTCAGAAGCACTTTAGTAGGATGAGGACAGCAGTGATGTGGATGGGGGGGGGTGTCCCCATCTCTATAGGTCCTGATTGACTCTTTAACTGTACTTGACTGCTTCTAGGCCTGATATTATGTTTGCAGTCTGTGCTTGTTCTAGGTTTTAGGTCACTCCAAAGTCCTCTCATTTAAGTGCTGTCAAGAGAATTTTTAGGTATCTAAAGGGCAAACCCAAACTGGGTCTTTGGTATCCTAGAGTGTCCTCATTTGACCTGGAATCCTACTCAGATAGTGACTATGCTAGAGCAAATCTTGATAGGAAATCTACAACAGGAGGTTGTCAATTTCTTGGTAGAGATCATTTTCTTGGCAATGCAAAAAGCGACATTAGGCTACTTTCTCTCCAGAGGCAGAATATTTGTTGCTGCTCACTAGCTGTTGGGGGCAAGTTTTGTGGTTCAAAATCAAATGATTAGACTATGGGTTCAACTTCATGAACTATCAAGAATCTCATTGGATAATGAAAGCACCATTTGCAGTGTAAAGATATCCAGTATATCATTCCACAAACAAAAATTATTGCTATTAGGCAGCCCCTTTATAGAGATGCTTATGAGAAGAAACTTATCCAGGTGCTTAAAATCCACACTGATGACAATGTAGCTGATCTACTAACCAAGGCATTTGATGTTAGCAGGTTCTAGTTCTTGGTTAGTAAACGCGTATCGGACTAAAATAAATAGTGACTAGTAATAGGAGTCGTAAAATGACCTGAATTTGAGAAATGTTACATGATGCATTTCCAGAGGTTTGATAGGATTTAGAGAGTCATTGAAAAGAGTTGTTGATGGTACTGAAGCACTCCTGATACCTACATTGTTCATTCTTTGGTTGGACATAGTTAGTACCGACAGTGCAAATTTAGTACCGCTAGGCAAAGTTTGTACCGCTATAGAGACGTTGACGAAAAATACCGCCAAGGGTACAAAGTGTAAATTGAAACGGTTTCCTTGAAATTAGGTCTCCTAAACCTATATAAACCCATCTTAATTGCACAGTTCCTTACGCAATCTCTCTCAAATACATTCGTATCTACAAGCCCTAGTATCTCTCTTAACGACGATCACTTTTTCGACCACAATGGCTGTTCTTGATTCATGTCCTAAGCACAACATGGTAGCGTATCTAGAGAAGTTTGAAGGGAATGCAGCGTTTCACGAGATTATTGATTTTCTTAAGTGCAGTTCCATTCATAATGCTCTCACTGTAAGTCTTGTTGTTTCTACTAAATTTGTTGAACAGTTTTGGACGTCTGCTAAGTCCAAAATAATCAACAATGTTAAGCACATTACTGCCAAAGTAGCTGGCAAGTCTGTGTCTATCTCTGAGGCATCAATAAGAAGTGATCTTCTTTTTAATGATGCTGATGGGATAGACTCATTACCTAATCAGGCTATATTTGATGCTATACAACTTATGGGGTATGAAGGGGATTTAAAAGTGTTAACATTTAATAAAGCTTTGTTTTCACCCCAATGGAGGTTTTTATTTCATACAATGAATCATTGTCTTAGTTCAAAAAGCACCTCTTGGGATCAAATTCCTACTAATATTGCCACTGCTGTCATTTGTTTAACATTTAATCAGAAGTATAATTTTTCCAAATTAATCTTTGATGGTATGCTTAGACATTTAGATGCTAAGAAGAAGTTTGTAATGTACGCACGTTTTATTTCTATCTTTTTAGATAAACAACTAGCTAATGTACCTGTGCCTTTAGATCATTTTCATGTAAATACTTTAACTAGTAAAGTCTTTTCTTTCATGGTTAAGAAGGGTAAGCATTTCTCAGGGAAAGTAACCCCTTTGTTTGCCTCTATGTTGGTAAAACCAACTCAGGATGAGGGTGCTTCTTTAGAAAGACCATCTGAAGCACAACCCACACCCTCCCCTACTCCCACTAGTGAAGTACCTTATGAGCCACAGACTGACTCATCCCCTGTTCAAGCTAGTAAGGTACCTATTGAGCACCAGCCTAACCCATCCCCAAGACCTTCACCCACTACTACTATTCCTGCTTCTATCCCAGAAACTTCTGGTGAGAACCTTGGAGGTCATTCATCCAGTGATAAATCCCTCTCAGGGAATGAGGGTGACATGACTATCCAAGGTGTCTATGATCTTTGTCTATCTTTATGTAAACAGGTTTCAGATCAGGCCAAGGAAATACAAGACTTGAAGGCTCAGATCACAAAGCTCAAGAAGCAAGCTAAACCTGTCATCAAACACCATAAAGCATATCTGAAAAGTGTATCATTGAAGCAAAGATTCCTAAGAAAGAGCTTCTCAAAGAAACATAGGGTGCACAAAGAGTCTGTATCCAAACAAGGGAGGAAGTTTGCAAAAGGTGAATCATCAGTTCAAAGAGATCCACTGTTTGATGGAATGCCTGAAGATACAGTTGATCACATGGAAACAGAGAATGCTCAAGATGAAGGGAGGACAAGGGAAATAGTGGATGAAGACAAGGAGATTGATGAAGTTAGACTTAGTACTGAAGATGAAGTTAGTACCGTCAAGGAAGGAGTTAGTACTGACTTTGAGAAAGTTAGTACTGACAGACCAATAGTTAGTACTGACGGATCCAAAGTTAGTACTGACAGGCAAATTGAAGGTACTGATGAACAAGTTGAAGGTACTGAAGAGAAAGTTGAAAGTACTGATGGGCAAGTAAAAGGTACTGAAGATCAAACTGAGGAAGAAATTGCCACTCAAACATCCACTCAAACACCCACTTCTATGATATTTGGAGATGATGAAACAATAGCTAAAGTTCTCCTCAACATGAGTCAAGCCAAAGCTGTTTCTAAAGAAAAAGAGAAAGGTGTAGAGTTGAAGGATGTTGAAGAAACTGATAGACCTAGGCCTACTTCTACAAGATCACTTCTCACATTAAAGCCTCTTCCAAAGATTGATCCAAAAGACAAAGGGAAGAAGAAGATTGAAGAGGAGGATGAATCTGAAAGTGAATCTGATGGTATTCCTCAAGCTGAGAAGAAGTTTAAGCAGCTTGAAAGTGATGAAGAGTTGGCAAGGAAAGTGCAAGAAGAGTGGGAAGCTGAAGAGGAGAGAAACAGAATTGCTGAAGAAAATGCTGTAAATGAAGAACTTATAAAAGATTTTGATGATATAAAGGCAAGAGATTGAGGCAGATAGACTTCTTGCTGAGAAGCTTCAAGAACAAGAAAGAGAGCAACTTACAATAAAAGAAAGAGCAAAGTTCCTTCATGACACAATTGCTGCTCAAAGAAAATTCCTTGCTCAACAGAGATCAGAGGCCATCAGTGTTGGGAAATACGAGTCAATCGGTCAAAGTACTGCTAAGCAAAAGGTCAAAGTACTGCTAAGTTGAAGATCGAAGTACTGCCTACTTAGTAAG
>BQNB010065628.1:6359-34869 GCA_026074375.1 Tanacetum coccineum
TTCGAGTATCATTTTCAGGTGTGTTAAATCAAATATATGTGATTGGTATTGGAAGAGAAAAGATGTAACCCAAGGGGACTAGGTAGATATGGAGGTGGTTTTGATTTATGTTAAGATTTTAACTTGTAAAGTTCTATAAAACTTCAGTTTTATGAATGTAAATTATAAAGTGTATGATCTTGTATCTTGTGCGATGAATGGTGTCGTCGCATCCCGTGTTTCCGCCATTGATGGGTGTGTCACAAGCACACCAAGGGTGTGTGGTTTGATGTATATGGCCGAATAAGGCAAGAGGGGGGAGACCAAGCCAATTAACTAGCCATGGTTCATAACTTTGGCTCCAAGTTTAATTTAAATTCACTAGTGCTCAAGTGGTCCAAGTTTAACATGTGAAGTGTAAGAAAGTTGGCTTGTAGTAAAGGATAAAACAAGTATGTCACTTTCCATGTCTTGCATGCATGTGATGTAGTATAAATTTCAAAATTGGTTTTCTTTTCTTTTGTTAGTTTGCACCAAAAATTCAAGGAGTGTAGGGGAGGGCATGAAATTTAAATTTTGTACTAGGATACTTATATTATGTTATCTTAAGTTTACATGCAAAGGTGATAGGTTTCCGAGGTTCCGTTTGATCAAAAACGCTAAAAACGTAAACTCACGCCAAAATAATAAAATCGCAAACGTAAATATTCGTAAACCACGAAATGACATAAAATGACTTTATTAATTATAATTCACGTAAATTAAGCTTAGTCCGACGTCAGAACGTTTTAGATAATGATTTTCAGTTTTTACGCGGGACAACTTCTCGGATAACGTCAAATTAACACATAACTTATAAAAGTTAAAATAATGAACGGAATCGGTAAAAATATTGACCTGGAATTTACGGGGTGTCACAATATGCATGGCACAAAGTACAAGGAACGACCACTAAGGGGTACGTTTTGAAAATAAACATCGTTGCGTTGATAACGTAAAGTAAGTCATTACAATACTATAAATGATTTAATAAGTCAAATCCGGAAGCGTAAATAGTTTTGTGCTGCGGACAAGCAAATCCTAAATTAGGATGATATTTTGATGATGTGGGTCATTTTATACACTTTTTTGGGGCCATTTAATCCTCTAAATCATGCAAATATGCCCAAATTATGTGCTTAATCTTTTGTTTTTAGGTTTTTAGCACTTGGATGGCATTTGGAGGAAATCCACATAACTTGGGCTCATTTGGAGAAGAAACAGACAAGATTACGACTTTACACCAAGAATCATAAAGAATTGTTCATACAACGCGCGGAGACGGCGTCGCCATCATAAAGCGACGGCATCAGGATCTTCATCGTTGCGGCGTTAGAGATCTAGTGACGGCGTTAGGACGTGGCCAACTTAAAGAGGATCTAGAATCATCCACGTGGCGACGGCGTCATGAATTTAAAGCGACGCTGTCGCACCGTTTTTACTATATATACAAAATTGATTTTAGGGTTTTAAGGATGTAGAGCGCGCAAAGAGTATAAAACTTTCTAGAGATGAACCCTAACATTCTTAGCATCTTTTTAGGTCATATAGATTAAGGCCTCAATAACCCAATTATAACTACCTTCACTCCATGTTTTAATCAAAGTAAATCATTAAACTCAATAAGTCTATGTGTTGTTTGATTGATTTTAGCTCTTGCTATTCTTTATAACATCAATGCTAAACCCTCCCTTTGTATTTACTTATGATTGCATGAAACTTAGGTTGTAGATCCTTTTAATGTTGCTTATTATTGATGGATGTGCGCGTTAGGCTCTAGAAAACTAGCCATAAGATATTAAATTGGCATAGACGTCTAGGGAAACGCGAGTGTGTAGAAAGGATACCATCGGTAACAGTCTCCATACTACCTTACCCCTAATATGGTTGATCCCTCTTAAGATATTTCACATGCATTTAATATACTCTTAGGGGCCTTGTAATAGTCTTCATACTAACCTAACTTGCCGCGTTTGCCTTAATCGTATATTAAATAGACGGCGGGTTCGTTAGATTCGTTCATGAGACATATGGAAAACTTACACAGATCATTAGAATGTGAACAAAGCAACAGATCTAGGAGAAGCAATCTGAGGAGTAGTGCATGATTAGGTAAATACATCTTTTTATCATAAAGTTATCGCTAGTAGTTTAGATTATATTTAATTTAATTAGCTAAAACAAACCAACCTCTCAAAATCATGATATTTACTTGCTTTCTCAAAAATATAAAAACATAAAAAGAATCTTCTCTCAACCCCTTAGAATTCTGTTAGACCGTGTTCGAGCCTTCTCAACCTATTCCCCTAGAGAACGATAACAACCCCTCGAGTCTTGCCTTACTACACTACAACGGTTAGGTACTCTGCCTAGGGGATTGTAAAGCTTCTTGTGCAGTCTTCACAACCTCTACATCATATACATGAAATATCTTTTGAAAATGTGTGAAATATATATGTTAACTCATGAAATATTGCACGTTTGGTTGCTTGTTGGTGTAATAATTGTTTCAGGACCAAGAATGACGAAAAGGACTAAAAGCGCAAAGATATTCCGTTAAATATACTAACGGTCGTCAAGAGAAGGATCTAGAAGAGAAGATTTAATGAAAAAAGCCAAAAGTGTGGCGCACTTCCATCAAGTGTGGCGTACTTCAGAGCGGGTTAATGCAATTTAATACCGAGTCTAAGTGCAGCGCATATATTACTCAGTGCGGCGCACTTCGACCTTCAGTTACTCCAAAATCATTATGATTGCAATGATTATGCAATCTTTCACTCACCCATTCCCATCAACTGATACTCTTACCTCCGCTATAAAAGGAGCACGAATTGGAGGCTCAAATCATCTCATTCTATCCTATTCTCATCTCAAACATCTTATTTCTCGTCTTGAGAATCATTTCTAAGCTAGAAGGAAGTTGTGGGAAAGGTTGAAGTGTCCCTAGGATTTTCATCATTTCTAGGTTATAATCATATAAGAAGTTGGAATTCAGGCCAAAGAAGGTTGTGGAAGAGTTGTTAATAGTTGAAATTCTAGGTTACTATTGTTTCATTCAAAGAAAGTTCTTGTAAGGAAACCATATAAATTGCTTGTGGAATTGGTATAAACACGTTTATCCTTTTGAATTCAATGTTTTCTGAATCTATTATGCTTGTTATGTGTTTTGTTTCCATGATTATGGGGAATTCTATCATGTTTGTTTGGGAATCATAAGGGTATTATGGATCAAACTTGGATAAATTAATGATATTTGGAATTAAAAAATATGAACTTGATGTTTTTATACTTGGATCTTTAATCATCATTTGATCACCACTTAGTCCAGATATAAGGACGAAAGACATCTCTGACTTTGTGCTTGTTTCTAGTTTTTTGTCTATGAACAACTCGATCTTAGCCTTGTGAGGATAAGCTAGTTAAATGATCATTAACCCAAGAATAAAAAAGATTTAACCGCTCAATCTCCATGGTCTAACAAACTTGGTTAAGCAAGTTTTATAGTATTTCCAAAACACGAATCAAACTTAAAGCATTTTTCATAATTAAAAGTAAAGGCCGAAAGGATTTTTCATTATGATGAAATAAACAATCTTTTAAGTAAACTACCCTTTCTTCAATCGATTATGCTAAAATTCATGAACTCCTCTTCCCAAGTTTGTTCTTATTTACCCTTGTAAATAAACATTGCTTTTATATTTTAAAATTCACCCTTATCTTTAGATCGTGACAGTCTATAAGATAACCTTTCGTAAAACGTCCCGACTTTACTTAGACTTTACTTAGAATTACCAATCCCATGGAATGACCTGGTCATACCTAAAAATATTATACTACATACGTGGGTTATACTTTTACCCGTGTGTTTCCATATAATAAATTGGTATTTTCAGTCTTATAAATTTAAAGATTTCAAAACACATCAAAGTTTTTGGCGCCGCTGTCGGGGATTGAAATCATTCTTAGTTAAGTCATTGTTGTTTTAAAAAACTAAATTTTGAAAATCGTCGTACAGTTTTCTGACAAACTGACCAAAAATTTGTTTTTCTTTATAAAGTGCGTCGCACAATCATTTTGTGCGACGATTTTCCTGCAAATTCAGGAAGTACGTCGTACTTACACCAAGTACGCCGCACTTCCTGCAGATTTTCACAAACAGAATCAAAACCAATTTCCAAACTAAAAACCATTTTCAAAATCGTAAAATCAACACTGAAAACTTATGGATTTTTTTTCTTGTGTGGTTATTTGTTGAGTTCTTGTATTCACATAATTTATATTCTAAAATGAAAAAATCAAAAAAATATTGTTTTATGTCTTGCTTGTTTAAATCTATGAATGTTTATGAGTTTTTCTTATTTGCTAATTGTTGCTTATTTGATTATGCTTGTTTGAAAAATGAAAATAAAAATTTAACAGAAATTAAAATCAAATTTTATGACCTCAATCATTGCTATGTGATTATATATGTGTTTAATAACATGTTAAGTGACATCTTTAATAAATACAATAAGGGTAATAACAAAAATAATTATAAAGTTATAAAAATAAAACGTTTTAAAAATTTTGAAATTGATAATTATAAAAGTACGACGCACTTATTTCTAAGTATGCCAGTTTTTCTGGAATAACATAAAAATTTTGAAAAATCTAAGGAAGTACGCCGCACTTACTCTGAAGTACGACACACTTTGCTTCCTAGACAGTCAAAAAATACTTATCTCTTAATTTTCGTAGACAAATTACTCCGTTTGTTAATTACTATCCGCTTATTATTATTATGTAAGTGTAAAAAAGTGTTATTACATGTTTTAGCTAACCCACTAACAGTTGTTCTATTGTTGTGTTGTTCGATAAAAGTTATGGATCCCAATTCAAGTATTGGAAAAACTTGCCTAGGAGAAAATATAATTGAGATATCAAGTGAAAAAGCTGAAGGTCATGGAGATTGGAATTCTCTTGAGTATCAGGATACAACCAATAGTGGAGCTAAAAAGGAAATGAAGGCACTAATCTTTCATAAAATGGATACTGAGGAGATTAGCGATAGATATGTCGCACCTTGTTTCGTCAATGGACTAGAAGCATATGACGGTGAGATTAACCTTGGAATGGAAGAAAACATGATCTCAAATGAATTTGCTGTGAAATTATGTCTGGATCATGAGATGAAACGTGGACATAAAGTGGTTAAAAAGGAGTTGATCGTTGCATTGAGAGGTGATATATACTTTGTAAAGTTCATAATCAATCCCGAAGAAGACGATGTCAAACCAGGGGTAGTTCTGGGAAGATCTTTCATGCGTCTAACCAATGGAATTGCTGACTTCGAGAATGGAACTATTACAATATACCCCAAACTCGATCCATTCTTAGATAGTTCGGGAGAAGAAGAAAAGATTGGTGATGTCTGGGATCTTTTGTTAGACGATCTTAACTTTGGAGATATTCCAGATATTGAAGGAGTTGAAGTCCCGCCATACGTGTGCAAAATAGGGAAGAACATTAGGAACAAGAGGAAGCAACTAGAGAAATACTAGTTAATCTATTCTGATAGAGGACCATCATTGTCTACTGGGAAACCGTTAACTTAGGAAGAAGCTGAAAGAGAGGAACTGGACATCGATATTTGCAGAAAATATTCTCTACTAGAGGAGGAAAGACCAGTGATTGAAACTATGGCATACAGTGACATGTATAAAAAGATACTTGATGGGATTTATTTAGATAAGATGAAACTACATGGAGAGATGAAGAAAGAGGAGGAAGAAGCAATAATCAAGATCAAAGGAGAAACATTAATAGAAAAGGAGGATCCTAAAGCATTCGTGATCCCGGTCAGACTGGAAGCTAAAATCAACCTCAATGCATTAGCCGACACTGGTTCCGATATAAATGTCATGCCATACCGTCTTTACATGGAACTAGGCAGAGAGGAGTTGAAGAATGTAAAAAGAGGAATTACAATGTTGAACCATTCAAAAGCAAAGCGTATGGGAATTCTTAAGGATGTTTTGTGCCAGGTAGGCGTAACTACTATCATCGCAAAATTTCTCATTTTGGATATGCCGATTGAAAGAGACACAACTATAATCATTGGGAGAGGATTTTTGTACACATGTGGAAGCATCCTTAACAAAATAGAAAGAATTACATCTACCTTTGATGGGATTTGTCACCAAATGTTTCGAGCCGCTAAGACAAGTTTGGACACTACAGAAAGTGATAGTGATGACGAGGAGGAGTATGCTATTTAAAGAAACAAATTTGGAGCACCGATATACGAACAAAAACCTGTTCAGTACCTAAAATGTAACGATCCCATAGATCGATCTAGCATTGCAGGCAGTCCTGAACTTTAACAACCCGAGTTTCAGGTGAACGTCTATCCCTAGCTAAGATAGTTATTTTAGTTACTTAAATAGTTATAGTCATCTATATTATATGAGATTTGATAGAAATTTCTTCTGATAAGGTAATTTCAATCCATAATTGAGTTTCTATTTGTTTTTTAGCATTTAAGAAAGTCAGAAAAAGGTTATATTATTGCTCCGAGAGCGTGGTTATGTTATTTTTGTGTTTTTCGTTGTTTCCCTGAGTTTTTGTAAAAACTGTGTTTAAAGGTCATGTTTTACGAGGTTTAATGTTTTAATAAAGGTTTTAAACTAAATTAATAGGACGGATTTAAAATTTTACGAAACAAGTGGTGACCCTTGTTCTAGTCGGCTAGGTAATAAAAATATAACACATTGGACTAACTTTAAAAGGGCTTGAGAAAGGAAGGACCTAAATTGCCAATTTGCTAAACTTAATTTCTATAAAAAGGTACTAATACTTCCATTTAACACTTAAGCAAAAAATTTGTTCTTCCCTTTTCTCTCCTTGTTTTCGTTCGAACCACCACCACCATCATAAATCCATTGTCAAAAATTATTTACTTACATGCATTACAATCAAGTTATATCATATTAATCCTTGTTCAATCCTTTACATTTCCCACTAAGAAAATATCACATGCACTAAGTTTTCAAGAAGTTAAATTCAAGTGTGTTCTTGGGGTTTTGATCTAAAAGGAAGGTTTACTAGTGTTAGATAAGTGTTATTAGCTAGTTGGTTTTGTTGAAAAAGCTTTGGTTTTGGTCTTGGATTTGCGTCCGATTTCAAAAGGAAGGGGAAACAAAAATCAAACTTTGTTCTAGCTTTGTGAGTATACTAATTACATTTCTAGTATGGTTAATTAGATGTTATTACATGTATATGATTGTTACTAGATGATTCAAGTGCAAAATCGATTTGGAAGTATTTCAAGTATGAACATGTGTTTGATGGTTTTGGTACATATTTTTAGGCTAGTTAAACATATTGGAATAGTTAGATTTTGATAAAAATGAGTTTTGGTATGACTTTGGGTTGACTTCCGTTGACCAGAAAGTTTGACTTGGTCATAGCGTGTCGATAAAATTTTGAAATCTATTTTAGGATTTTGATAATGATAAAGGATGTTCTAAGGTTCGTTTTGATATAAGGTGGGCCTTGTAACTCCTAAAAACGAACGTTTTACGGCCGAGTCAAGTTTGGGTATTTTTGGGGTAAAAAGTCAACTACGAACTTTGACTTTTGAAAGTCAAACTTGAGTAAATTTTTGAATGAAGTCTATAATGAGCAAAGGGTTAGTAATGTTAGTTAATTGATAACGAAATATGAAGTTCGGATTATATTATCCTTACTTTCGGCAAACTTTCTAAAAATGGAAACTTTATGGAAAATGTTGTAATATGGTTAAGTGCGTCAAGGTGAATTGTTTTGCGTCGCACTTGGAGATTTTAGTATATGATTGTATATACGTAATAGTAATATGTATGTATGCAAGTATGTAATATATGATCTATTATACTTTTAGTCACGTACCGCTATATATGTATAATATAGGTCGCGGTTAGACGTGAAGTTTCTTGCGTTTGTTGAAGTTGATTGATTTGGATCTTTTGCTTAAGGTGAGTTCATAGCCTCGCATTAAATTCTTTTAATTGTTTTTAAACCCGCGAGGGGGATGCATGTTTGTTTTATAAATCGAACACATATGATTTTATGGTATGTTGGACCCGTTTACGAGATTGTTTCCGCATAAGTAGCTATTATCGAAGTCCCTTATTTCATGAACTTTTAATTTCCTGGTATGGTGAACGCTAATGCATTAAATAGATCTATTGGGTTTGACAACCCTGTCCGGGGTCTGAATCCTTGTGACCACCCTGTCAACGGACATTTTGTACTTAGAAATTAGTAGGTATATGACAATAATACCTTGTTTTGGGGCACCTTTAACATATGAAATGCCATATGTCTTGTTAACGTTCGGTGTCATGAGCTTATTGCGTGAAAGAAAAGAAGTTGCTATACATTGCATTTGTTGCTTTGTTTTCCCGAGAACTAATTATGTGTTCAAAGGTTTTTACTCACTGATTATTTTAAACTCTATGAATTTCACTCAACTTTGTTGTTGACGTTTTAAACATGTTTTATCCCAGGTAACCAAGGTTGAAGGCAACGATGATGTGGCGGTGTCGTGCGTGTGGTGGATTTTATGGAAAGACTACTTGTGTGTTCCGGTCTTTCAAAAACAATGTCTTATGTTGTGTTTAAAAACAATGTCTTTTATTTGAAAACATTTGCTTTTCAATATTGTAATAGACGGTGGTTACGATTCTGTGGGACTAAACGCATTTTAACTCTGAATAATTATGGAGCACATGTTTGGTAAAACATCTTATTTGGGTCGTTTTCTATTATCGTGGTGAAGGATGCTATTTAGTAACACCAAATTGCTAATTTCTGCTGCGCATCCTGATGCCCCTCGGGGCGGGTGTTACAATTTCACCCCATTTATCAGGAAGTGTCTCCTGTTGTCACAAGAAAGTCTTTTTTATTTTTGTCAAAAGATGTATTACGTTTACTAAATAATCAGAATTTGTAGAAACGGTCAATCAGTTGATTAATTATTACAGCTTCGAAGACAAATGCACAACCAAACCTATAAGAACTAAGTATCTAATTATGGTTATTCATATATACGTAGTCGTTTTTTTTAAAATGTTTACGTATGTGTTATATGTATAATTGGTTAAGTACGGATATTTATGCGTAGGCCGGATGCATAAAGTGTTATATGTGGGTACATTTGTGCATGTGTTGTATGCATAGAATGTCATGCGATTATATGATAACTAATACTATATATGTTTGAAATATAATTGAGGTATATGCGGATCGAGAATGTCGCGAATCGAAAATTTTATTTGTTGCGCTTTTATGCGAGCTGTTATTTTGGTAATAGTGTTTCAATAATAATAGGAAGTGATACGCTATTAAGTAAGTATTGTACGATATTTTCTATATTATCATGGTGAATGAAATTCCTCCCGATCATGTAGATGATGTACTTGTTGTTGAGCCAAATCAACACGATGATGTTCCTGTTGTTCCCGAGCCTATCTTAGTGGATGAAGACGAAGACCCGAAAGAAGACGAATTTGAGGAAGAATAAGATCCTCAAGAAGAAGAAGATGATATGGAAGTTGACATTGAGGAAGATGAGAATGAGCCGGAGTTGACATGTCCTTATGAAGAGGTGGATCCTCTTAACCCTCCACCGCCTGCTTCTAAGTCTGAACCTGATGATGTGATCGAGGTTAAGAATCCTATTGAGCACGAGGATGAGACTGTTCCTGCTAGTGTATATGAGGTAGGTGAATCGTTTACTGCCACTATTCCTCTAGAGGATGGTGATAGTTTACTACCTAGCTTCATGAGACGGGATATTAACTCTCTTTTTGGTCAAATGGTTAATTTTTCAAGACGATTGTGTGGACGCGAGACGGCGCATGCATTGGTCGAGAAGAACGAAAAATCAAAGGATAAGTTCTATGGTAAGTTGATCTTGGATTTGGGTAATAAAGTGTGTTCTAGCGTGGAGCAAGGAACGACTGCAATGGAAAAGCTAGTTAAAAAGCTTGGTAATACTGAAGATAGGGTTGAATGTAAGAAATTAAAGAAGGAACTTGAAGAAGCAAGGTTTAGCAACACATTCCTTCGTATGCAGAATGAACGAGTCGAGAGAGATCTCTATTGGACTAGAGTTCGAGCTCATGAGTTCTATTAAGAGATGATTCATAGGGGATTTGTGTTTAAAGAAAGACCGAATGAAGCTATCAATGTTTCGATTGAAGATGAGAAAAGTCTATCACCCGAGCCGCAAGGATCTCCTCGTGATTCGTAGTAGTTTAGTTTCAATTGTAGTTTCTTTTGTTGTGTAATCAGTAAACCGAGTCCTCAGTTAGTAGATTTAGTGCTATTGGTTGTAACGATTTGTATCATTTCATAAAACAATCCAACTATATATTAATTCTCTTGTGATGAAAAATGAATGACTATCTTTTGATTACTACTTGATGACTATGTGACTGTTGTTATGATTGATTTGTCATTATACCATGTTATGAGAATATCATGTTATGAATGCTTATCAAATTGTTTTCTGTGTGACGTGACAGAATCATGCCTCGAAAGTCTGCACCTATGACTCAAGCTGCTATTCATCGAATGATCAAGGAAAGTGTTGATGCCGCTATTGCTGCTGAGTAGGCAAGGCAAGCAAATGTCAGGAACGATGCTAGTGGATCTAGGCCAGTTAGGGGTCAAGACACTGCACCTGCAGTTCATGAGTGCACTTTTTCTAAGTTTATGAAGTGCAATCCTGCTGTCTTTCGTAGGGTTGAAGGAGCTGTTGAATTGAGAAAATGGTTCGAGAAAACTGAGAGTGTATTTGAGATTAGTAAGTGTGCAGAGGATAAAAAGGTAAAGTTTGCTGCTGCTACATTGGAAGGACCAACTTTGACTTGGTGGAAAACTAAGGTTGCAACTATGGGTTTGGAGACTGTGAAACAAATGCCTTGGACTGAGATGAAGCAACTGATAACTATGGAGTTTTGTCAGATAGAAGAAGTTTAAAGAATGGAGCACGAATTGTGGAACTTGAAGGTTAAGGAGTATGATGTTGTTGCTTATACTCAGAGGTTTAATGAACTGGCTTTGATGTGTCCAAGAATGGTTGAGCCTGAAAGAGTGAAGGTTGATACTTACATCCGAAGTGACATCTTCTAAGCTTGCTGATTTGAACGAAGCTATACGTATGGCTCATAAGTTGATGGAGTAGAAATCGCAAGCTAAAGATGCAAGGATTTTGGAAGGAAAAAAGCAAAAGTGGGAGAACCTTCAAAGTGGAAATAGTAGTGGTAAGGGTAATCAAAGGGATAACTCTCATCAAACTTTGCAGAATAGCCAAAAGCAATGGAATGCGCGAGCCATGGTTACCGCCCCTACTGATGGAAAGATTCCTTTGTGTGAACGATGTTTTACTCGCCATGTTGGTCAGTGTACGATTAAGTGCCACAAGTGTGGAAAGGTTAGGCATAAGGCAAGGTATTGTAAGGAGAAGAGTGTTGCCACGGGTGCTAACGCTCAGCCTGTTTGGATTTGTTATGATTGTGGTGAGCAAGGTCATACTAGGAACCGATGTCCAAAGAAGATTAAGCAAGAAGAAGTTAGATGCTGATAATGATCGTGGTCGAGCTTATGCTATTAAGGATGCTGAGCCACAAGGTCCGAATGTGGTTACTGGTACGTTTCTGCTAATTAACCAATATGCTTCTATTTTATTTGATTCGGGTTCCGATAGGAGTTTTGTAAACACTAGATTTAGTTCATTGCTCGATATCAAACCGATTAAAATAGAGGATAGTTATGAGGTAGAGTTAGCTGACAGAAGGATAGTTAGTACGAACACTGTTTTGAAAGGTTGCACTTTGAGTTTGGTGAACCATGTTTTTGAAATCGATCTTATGCCGATTGAGCTTGGGACGTTTGACGTCATAATCGGTATGAATTGGCTTGTCAAGCACGATGCTGTTATCGTCTGTGGTGAGAAAGTTGTTCGTATACCGTATAGGAATAAGACACTGATAGTCGAAGGTGACAAAGGTGTATCTCGATAAAAGGTTATATCTTGTATCAAGGCCTGTAAGTATGGGAATAAGACACTGATAGTCAACGTCTATCCCTAGCTAAGATAGTTATTTTAGTTACGTAAATAATTATAGTCGTTTATATTATATGAGGTTCGATAGGTGGGGGGGGTGGGGGGGGGGGTGAGGGTGGTGTGTGGGGGGGGGTGGGGTGGCCTTATGTTAGGTCATTGATACCAGACTTCGTGATAATCTTGTAATCATGGATTATCATTTATTTGACTATCATTATAGTCATTCTTTATTTGTAATAGACATTGATCAATCTCTATGTTCTGATCAACCTGTTTGTGAGTTTAACATACTTTAGTAAGATAGGTTAGCATCTATTGATGAGGAGTGGACTAACTTTTAATTTGTATGTAGGTTGCACCCAGTTGAGGACAATCATCTATTAGGTTTTTATAATAAAAGAATAAATAGGGAGGTTGGTTGAGTTCAATTAGTATTATTTGATTGTTTGCGTATCATTTTACATGGTAGTCAGAACTGAGGCGTTGAATGCATATCGATCTTGGTGAAAAATTATGGTTATGAATTTGAGTTAAATTGGGGATTCGATGTGTTCTAGAAGGTATGATCGAATTAGTGCATTGTGTTGT
Organism: Tanacetum coccineum; assembly: GCA_026074375.1. Lineage (NCBI taxonomy): Eukaryota > Viridiplantae > Streptophyta > Magnoliopsida > Asterales > Asteraceae > Tanacetum > Tanacetum coccineum. Next base: position 19,060 of record BQNB010065628.1, read on the forward strand.
AATTTTAGAAACGAATTAAGTGTTTGAAAAGTTGTCCGTTTTGGGTTCTCTGATCTGGTTTGGATTTATGTGGATTCTTCGATTAGGTTTTCAACACCCTAATTTAATATGCTTTTAAGCGGGTTTTTTATATTCCTTGGGTTGCTCATTGGATTCTGGGTTATTGCTTCTAGCTTCTTGACTAAGTGAACGTCAAAAAAGAGGTGGGGATCTTGTCTCGCTGCTAATTGCTGAAATTGCTAAGATGAACAGACATACTCTTTCCTATCTCTTTGTTCGTTTTATATTTGTTTACTTGTTCTTCTTTCTTATTGACTAAGTGAATCAAGAAGAAAGGAGAGGGGGGGGGGGGGGGGTTGGTGTAAATCAACCCTTGACCTACCACCTCTAAGTGGCAAGGTAGCCTGGGAACTTACTTCTTCCCTTATATCTCTTATTTGTGAATTGATTGTGTTCATTCTGTTTTCTTATTTGATCTTGTTTGCCTATCTATCTGTTTTTGTGCTGTTGTTTGTAATTGTTTGAATTGTTGTTTCTTAGTTGTTATATATGGTGCATTGGTGACATCCGATCTGGTTCTGGTGTTATGCTGATTTGATTAATGAATTTGATGACTGGAAGTCCTTTGCATATGAAATTCCTAACGGATATCAACTATACCCCCCTCCTTGATTCCCAATTAAAATTGATTAGAATAAAAATAGATATCGAAATTGGACTAGGTGGCTATGGAAAACGTGGCTTTACAGGCTAGAAATAAATTGTGTCCTTTGTGTACATGGATCTTTATGTAAGATCTACTTATGTATCTTGATAATCGTCTTATCTCAGCCCAATGTGATACGAATGTATTGTTATGTTTTCTTACACTTTGTAATAGATGAATTCTGATGTCTTGTGATGGGTGTTATAAGGTTTGGTTTAGCTCTGTTGGATAGCTTGATGCTGTTTGGAAAGGTCTTGAAAGTACATATGAAAGGTTAATGTTCTACAATATCTTTATTCTGTTCAAACGACGAATAGTACGATTAAGAAAAGGTGGTGCGTTCTGTGGGCTGATTAAATACATCATTAAGCTTAAACATCCTATGGAGGGAGTTTGATGCTTTAACCAAACTGCCTACGTGTGTTTGTGATGCTAATAAGGAATTAGATTCTCATAACAAACTTATGAAGTTAATGCAATTTCTTATTGGTTTGTGGCTGAATTGTAATTTGTCTTTCCGAGAGCAAATTCTTTTAACTAGGTGAACCCACTCCAAGGAGTAAAGATCTTACACATTAGTGTCAAGGAAGAATCCTCATAAAGTGATGTTTCCTGATTCATTATCTAGTGTAACTGACTTCTAAACTAATGCCACATCTTGATGCAGCTAAAAGTTCTAATTAATTTTAAAAAGATGAATAACAAAGTGTAATATACAATGAATAGTTTTACAACAAGAAATAACTACCACTGAAAAGGACCAACTAGTGTATGTTGTCAACGAAACCTCGTCAAACAGTACGACTAAATCCAATTATTTGATATGCTAAATCTTGAGAGAATCATGTGAACATCTTGCACGATACCCCCCTAGAGATATGCTGTCATTTGCATGATTCCAACAATGCGATTAGAAGAATAATACACATTTTACTCCTAATTTCAAAGTACTTCACCTGAAAATGGAGAAATGTAATGGAGTCATGTTGTTAGAGTTAAAGTAGGTTTACTTTCAGCATGATTATATTTGTTATCACAAAACAGAGTAAGATCGTTGAAAAGGACAAATAAGACATTTTTAATTAGGTTATGTTATATTACACAATTCCCCCCCTAATGTTGATGACAAAATATAAATTTTATTGGAAGTAAACTAGTGAACCTGAAAAGATGATTATGAGTTACAGAGTTTCCATTTGACCTTCCCTTTTCTCTTCCCCCTTTTTGGTCGAGAACAAAAGTGAATTGGCAAGAGATAGTTCTCGTTAGAAAGAGGAAGAGAGGGTAAAAGTATCAGATCGAGTTGACTTGATGGTAATGTAATTGTGTCTTTCCTCCCCTCCCTTTGTTTTTTTATTAAGGACAGAGCACATGAGGCATGTCATGTTTTTGATTGTCTTGTATCAAATGGCAAAATTGTTTATGAGTTAGTCCACCCGAGATCAAAACTCCCCCTCTGGGGTATGCCCCGTTTTAACATGCAGCGAATCATCAGTCGATGGAGTAATGTGCTATAAAAAAATGAGTTAGTTAAAGGATGATATTGAGATTCCCCTTACTTTAGATTACATACACAACAAAAATTAGAAAGCGTAAACACATAAAGATTACTTCTATAGAACCGGCACGGACGGTCTTTCCAAGACGATAGAGACGCACCGGCACTTTTGATAAGCCGGAAGGGAATCGGGCTGGTGCTGCAAAAGTTCAAAGATTTTGACGTTGTCTACAAAACAAGTCATGATTAAGTTTAAACAAGGGAATTCTATTAAGCATGGAACTAAAACAATAGAACAATGATTCTAGTAATCATAATATTGCAATTATTCATCAAAAACACAGTAATCTTAAGAGTACAACATTTCTTAAATTAGTGTTACGATTTTTTTAATTCTACACTAATTCCCTAGTACTAGAGGAGTGATAAGAACGTTAAGACGTGCGAGCGAGCGGGATGTGTGAATGAAAAAATGAAGCGCATTTCACACGTAGGATTTCTCAAACAATGAACTTATGAATAGCGTTGAAATGAACACAAAAACGTCATCCATGAGTAGTAAATGAAAAGGAGTGTTGGGTGTTCCTACATGTGTGTGAGGAAGTGTGGTGGGATTGTCGAAGATAAGTAACGAGGGGAATGGTGTAGTGTTGGAGGTAATAGAGGCGGAGTGAAGGTTCCCATGCTACAGAAGGGGGTAAGAGGTACATTAGCTAAACGCATCAATATGGATTCAAAGAGGTGCTAGGTGGGAAGGAGGGTTAGTGTTCAGAGGTTGAAAATCTTCTGCAGAGAATCGCAAAGAAGGCTTAGGTGGGAAAGAGTTAAGAACACAGACAGATTTGCTAGTCCAAGCTGATGTTATTGGTGAGAGAAAAGGGGGTTGGTTTTGTGAGGTTGAGTTGGTCCTGGTGGCGGAGAGTCAAAGTGGTGGTGGGACAACTTGACTTTGAAGTAAGCAAGCGTTGTTGGTGAGATTCCCAAAGTTTCAATTGCAGAAGGAGGTGGTGCGAACCATTTGGTAGACACGTATGGTGAGGGGGAGCCATATGGTAATCGGTGGGTGATACAGCGAGGTATTGGAGGTATAAATGGACGAGGATATGCTAACCAGCAACAAGGTCCGGGAACGCTCATCAGAGCGGTACACTTAAGTTAATATGCAAGTTTTCTTTATTCTTTTTGTGACTAAGGGTGCATTTGCTTATTTGGATAGTTGTTTAATACGAAAGTAAATGGTGTTTGGCACAATCTATTTATATATAGTACTGATTTGAATGAAAGAAATGTTTTTTAACTTAGAATATCTATGGTTTAAAATCTAATCATTATATAATGCCTAAAGTCCGCCTCCTATACACTAAGATCTAATATAGAAGATTTGGTGGGAATTGTTGAGGAAAGAGAGGCTTAAATTTTAGAATTAGGAACAGGTTGCATAGTGTTTGCCGGTTCTGCGAATCCTTTGTGTGAAGAGAACCGGCTTTGTTTTGAACAGAATCGGCAACTGCAGTAGTTGCATAAAGATTAATTTTTCGAGTTACGGCCTATATGAGAAGATGTTGGAGATGGTGAGCGTTAACTCTTGACATCTAGAAGAAAATAAAAAGAAGAATATAAATGAGATAACCCACAGGCTCCATGATTTTTGATGATAGCTCCTAATTATAAAAAAACGTGTTTGTGTAATGACCCAATTGCTCAGTGTTTCGCATTATGGATGGTTTACCGAAGAGGCAAGATGAAATTCGAATTTGACGAAAACAGTTTTATTTTTATAATCAAGCAAAATTTATGTTGGTCCTATTTGTGATAAAATTTTAATTGGGGAAAGTTGCTTTTTGGTTTTTAGGAATTGAAATAAAATGCATCATATAGTAATGCATACAGAATAGTAAGATTTTGGGACAAGTCCTGAAAGTTTTGTTTTTGAAAACATAATCCTATACTGAAAGAAGAAAGAGAAGAGAGGAGAGAGAGAGGAGAGAAGAGAGAGAGAGGGGTGGAAGGAGAGGGAACGAGAGAAAAAAAACTTACCTTTAAGAATTTTAGGTGCATTGGTTCCAATGAGGACCGAAGTACCTCTCGTCTAAGAAGGTTTTAAAAGAGGTTCCTCCGATTTGAGAGAGAGTTTAGTTAGAGATAGATCCGCAATGTATCGTCCAGAGAGACGTTCTCAAGTTGAGATGTTTCCCTTTGATGGACATGTCCCGAGAAGGAAGTGATGACGATTTCAATGTGATATTGGTACTAGAATAAGAGAACAATAAATTATTGCTTAAGATCGATGGCTCCTTTATTGTCACAAAGGACGAGTATATCATCTAGGATTATATTATAGTCAACTAAGGCTTGTTTCATCCATAGGGCTTGTTGGCATGCTTTTCTGGCGGAGACGTATTTCGGGCTACGGTGTTTAGAGAAGGGCTAGGGCGGTTTATGAGATTTTAATAGAAGCGCCATAACGTAAGCAACATCCTAAGAATGGTGCATACACCGATAGTTAATTTTGCGATCGACAATGTCTCCCGCATGATCAAAGTCGCGATAAACAAATTGTTTTCTAACCCCTGATTCCTGTTGGGATAACCTAATCCGTAAGTTAGTTGAGTTATCCCTTAATGTATCCAAACATTCTTTTTACCGTTTCTAGATGAAAGGTTTTGGGAACGTCTGTGAAAACGTGACGCGCATAGTGAAAAGCAAACAATACTAAACATGATCTTCGGGGGGGAGCGTACACGGCCATTGAGGTAGAGTGAAGACTACGCAATCATGTGCCCGATACTTTTTTTGTCAACGGGAGGATTTCCCCAACCCCCCGTACTTTATCCTGGGGAGAGTTTAGTTTCGGATGTGACATAAGGTTCGAATGTTTAGAGTCTTCTAAAATTTAAAGCAATTTCTTCTGATACATATGGATTTGGTTAAAAAAGATGCGCAATCCTAAGTTGTTTAATTAGTAAACCACAGGGGAAAGAAGTTTCCATTCACCCATCGGCTCATGTTCAAACTCGTCGTGCATGATTTTGAAAAATCATCGACATAGGTCTTAGATCAAGTTGATCGCGAAGATTGATGTCATCCACGTAGATTTTACATGAATTGAATCCTTTTTCATTGTAAAATAGAGTGTATATCTAACCAAGCCATGTAGTATGAGGTAGGTCATGAAGAAGAGTCGCTCTTTCGTCTATCATACCGAAGCATTGGCGTGCTTGTTTAAGACTGTAAATGCAGCCTTTTTAGTGAGCTTAAAGACCATGATTGGTGTTTCTTAAAATTGACAAAGTACCGGAGGGATTGAGCACCATAGACTTCTTCCATTTAATTATAAAACCGTTTAGTGAAAGCACTTTATGAATGTCTATTTTGAAATACGATTGAAGTCATGTGACAAGCAAATAGCAAGGTAGGATTCGTTATAGATTCTAATCTTAAGCTACGGGATCGAATAGGGTTTCATCGAAAACAATTCCTTCTTGTTAGTTGTCGTCCCTTATGCAACAAGTGTCGTAAACTTTAGTTTCTAGATACGATACATTTTCATCTAATTTATTTTTAAAGACCCATTTAGTAACTATTATGAGTTTTGGTTACGGGAGAGGAAACAAGACCTCCAACAACATTATGTTTTTAAATTGATTATAATTTCCTCTTGCATAGACCATAGTCCCAACTATTCGTCTTGTAAGGCTTCTATAAAATTTTTGGGTTCGAATAGACTGACCACGAAGCAAAAGAAATTACTTTTGTTATGGAACGATGTGATCTTACAGGTTCTTTTGTTTAATTTACACTATGACCGAATATATAGGATGGTCTTGATGGTTTCCTTTGATTTAACAAATTTTATGTTATAATGTTCATTTCCTTGATTTCTAAGGATCTTTTCTGTTTTTCTAGATTTCCCATTTAAGAATATCATCGTCTACATAAGGGTGATGAATTAGAAGGGTTGGACTTTCTTCGAATCTCTCAGTTGATAGAAGATTATTCCTCGAGGGGCCTCATAGTGTTTTGCTTATTAAGGAATATCAATATGCTTTTACTATTAGTCGAGTAACCAAGATATGCCTCGGATAGACGTGGGGGTCAAATTTGGTGAGATAGTCCTAGTATTGAAAATTAAACATTTGCTACAACCGTGTGAAAACTTTAAAATATTGCACACTAAGGAGCAAGGCTTTTACTTTAAAAAAGCTCATAAGGGAGTTTTCCTAGCAAATGTGCATTAAGATCCTATTCAAGATATAGGTTGGAAGGGTGACAAGCGGTCATTACAGCCAAAACTTGATAAGGAATGATTATTGCATTACAGCGAATCTCTCTACTCATATTCTTGTAAAGTTATGAATTGTTTAAGAGTACGGTTATAATCTATCCCCATTTGATTGTGGAGTACGAGACGCGAAAAGTATATGAGATGATATCCATTAGCGAATCCACAAATGCTCTAGAATTATACATCATATATCAATATTCCCGACCATGATCCAAAAGGATTTGATATATAGGACTACCTTTTGTACTGATTGTATTTTACTCAATATATTTCAAAATGTGGGTTAGAAAAGCTTCATCTTTATGTGATATAAAAAAATATTAGTCACAACGTGTAGTCTCGAGTAATCATGCGACAAATGGACCCAAGTGTATAGCGAGTTACCACCCATTACTTTGGACGACCGTCGGCGCCAAATCAAGTCCATATAGAAGAAGTCTTCTAGCGACACTAGAGTTGTTGACGGGACCATGTTTTAGCCTTATGGCTTGCGAGTACTTGTTTTCCAATAAATCAGAGCGTCCACAAAAATGACTTTCAAATTATTAGTTTAGGCAAATTTCCAACAAGCGTCTTTAAATGATAGCGATTGAATAAGCTGCATATTGGCGTACCCAATCTTCGATGGATAGGTCGAATATCATCTATCAATGGTTATAACACAAAGTACATATCTTAAAAGGGAGTTATCCCATTTTTAGCAATTATATAAGAACCATTTTTCCCAATCCCTCTTAGCATTATGGTACAATGCCGCTTGTAAGTATTAGTCACGTTACCGGTTTTCACTAAATATACTTTGCATTTTTTTTTACAACACATATTGTCTAATACTAATTAAATATAAAGCAAAGATTATGCTACATATGGCTAACATCATGGCCGTAGTGTGGCACAACCCGGAATTTGTCCGTTAGATAGAAATAGGCCGTGTTCTGTTTAGAAAATTTGAATTCTGTAAAAAAGTTCGAGAGATTTAGGCTTTACCTTTAGGGCCAGGGAATGTTGTTATCGTACTTGATCAGAAGAACCGGTCACCATGATAGTGAAAGACCGAGGACAACAAACGTGTTAGTAATTTGCAAAAGCCCGTTTTATGTATTTATCAGGCGCAATGAATAAGAATTTCGAAATTTTCCGGGTGATCGCCGTTACTCGTTTGTTATTTACGGTGATAACGTGTTTTGATGATTATATCTAAATTGTGCAGGTAATCCTCTTGAAAATAAATACAAGCTTGCATGATATTCCTAGAATGTTGGAAGCCGACGTTGGTCCCTCAGACCCCCTACCCCCTTTCTGTCCCTTGCACATAACCGGTTAGCACATGCATAGGTAACCAAGATTTCACAAATTTAACAATAAATCCAAGAGGCAAGCTAGCATGATACTAGGTTAGGAAAAGGAGACATGTACTAGGATTAATGTATAGGCAGGCTCAAAATGTCCCCTGCCCTATGTCCCCCTACAAGAGCTCACGAACACATCACACATAAAGTGTTAGAAATGTGTGTGAAACTTGGCTACTTAGCTCATTCATGACATTCTCATTTCCATTTACATTATTCACAAAACACACACAAAAATTCAGTAATCTCTATATTGTTCGTCAATCGTCAAACCCACGAACCAACACAAATATACACAAATCCATACATTTTCATCTTTGATCATTTACATTTAAAGACAAGTTGAAGGTTTGATCATCTAAGATCATTCGGGTATAAAACAAACAACGTTTGGGTTGTTTTTGATTTCTAATCATCTTTCGTCGTGTTTCTTTGTAAAGTTCATCGCTTTCTACTTGATTTCATAGCATAAGGTTAACTTAAGTGCATCGGGGGTATGATCATCGAACAAGGTGTACAAAACGGATCGTTGTGAAAATCATAATATATTTTTCTATAAAACTACAAGTCTCTAAGTATTACAATCTTTTTGTTTATAAAAGGAAGAAAATGAAGATAGTAGTGAACTTTTTGTGCATAAAGCGTTTGTTGTGACTATTTTGATATATAGACGGTTCTAGTTAATTACGGCAACGCCATCGTTGAATGAAAGACATATAGTCGTATAATAAGTTTAAATACTGTGGCGGAAGAGATTAAGTTATAGTATGTTGGATTTGTTGGAAGCGTGGATACGATTATGAATGTCGAGAAAGTTTAGTTTAGAACGTGGATGGTTGCATATTTTGAGGTGTTTCGGTCCGAAAATAGATCTGGATATTCTTTCGAGTCAATAAAAGCGTACTTTTGAGTAAACGATGTTGATTATCACGGTGTCGAGGTTGATAAAAATGGAAAGTCTTACTTTTTGTAGAAGGTCATGCGCGAAATTTCATAAAACTTTTAAAAACGCGTCCGAAAATATACTTTTGATTTATCAAACCTATATGATAGAAATGTAAGAGAAAACGTTTAAGTTGTCCCTGAGTTAGTCAACATTTTTAGGTCGTTAAAGGTCCACGTTGACATGGGGTCGGGAACAGCTAAAAACGAAATGCACTAAAAAGATAAAATCTATGACTAAAAAGGTCGAAATACACTAAGAGAACGAAATACACTAAAAGATCAGAATACACTAAAAGAACAAAAGCGAACGACAAAAAAAAATTGAAATTGCACTGAAGACAGAAGTACCCTAAAAGACAAAACACCCTAAAAAGACAAAATACACTAAAAAACGAAACGCTACACTAATAGACAAAATAGTTTTTCGAAGGATGTTTATCAAGAACGTCGAGAACTAGTCAAAACTTATAACTTTCGAAAGTACGTTTCAAAAAGGGATTACGCCGTGTCTACTCGTGCTCGGGATGATCAGTTCTTTTGCAGTTAAGCGTTATTCTTGTACATCATTCCTTAACCGACACTGATATGGCGAATGGAGTTTGTCACTGAGAAACGTGAGATTCATTGTTCACTTGATTGATCCTTTTGATCGCACTAACCCGAAATTAGAGGGAGTGTTCATAGCCCCACTCTTTACATCGATTTTATTGCATCCATGATTTTATAACTTGGTGTGAGAAAGCATTGCCTGTGTATTTTAAACAGAACATTGGTAAGACGGATAGGAGGGTTGGGAAGGGTAGGTTATGGGTTGCACAAGTATACTTTACGTGAATTTCCCTATTTACGTGTTGCCTAAGTAGATATTTAGAGCCACTACACGCCGCGAACTAGACATGAACTGTCAATCTACTATGTGGAGGACCGTATTCAATGACGCGCAATGAATAACTAGGAGTCTATTGGACTAATTAATCCCTATCCGGGTGTGAGGTAGGCGCTCGACCTACCAGCGGGGTCCCGATACAACGGATATATGCCATGTCCTACTGTGTTAGTTGTCTTTGAGTCGGACACCGAGGAAGAGGCAAACAACATACTTCTAAGCAATGTACATCATCTTGTGCGTAATGTCAGCTTGCAAGTGTCTGAGCTTAGAGTGCAACGTAAATACTTTTATGAAAGTTGTATCGAGTTATAATGTCGCATGTATTACGTTTTGAGAGGATCTTGTGAGACCACTAGATAACAAACTTGAACAAACCTATGAATTCACTCGAACTTTATGTAACACCTGTTTAAAGCATGTGTTAGATTATTTATACTCAGTGTGCTTAGCATGGATGCTGTAGGCTTGTGACTTTATTGAAGAGACGTATTGCCTGTACACCAGGGGATTTAGTCCATAGATATTATCTATGTCTTTAATACCGGTTTTGACGACGTAATTTTAAGACTTTGCCGCATTTTATAACTGATTGAAATCTTTTAATTAATAATCGATCTAAAACTTCGTTATTGAATTATTTATAAAACTTTGCACGGTGTTTTATTTGTCAAAAACGTACCCTAGAGAGGTCGTTCGTTTAGCTGCTTGGTACTGTTAAGATGGCCAATAAAGTCACGGCCTCCGACACGTATTCCGATCAGGCCCCGTCTGGGGTGAGTGACAGGCATTAGTATCAAATCCAAGTTCAAGGAGAACCAGGTAAGTATAGTGAACAAGGTCTCGGACTAATAACCGAGTAAGTGATCCTAGTGGCCTAACTGATTATGTGCCTTACGTGACCTTACATAGTACAATATACATAACGAGAAGTACGACATAAAATAATATATACGGATTTAAAACTAAGTAATATGCTAATATTTCTAAGTATTTCATTATATCACTTCCTATCAGTACGGTGCCGAAGCGACTCATTCATTCATTCATTTTGATGCATTCATCCAGTTCCCATCCAGGCGCCCACATTCCCCCATTCATATATTTTGCATCATGAGCATAGGGTTGAAATAAAGATGAGTATATATAATCTTTGCTTGTGCAAGGATATTGCTATTTCAGGTATCTCAATTTCTTCGGATCACCAGAGATAGCGATAGGACAGAAGTAGTCCTTATGCTAGAACGAGGATCTTGTGCGGCTATACTATCCCTAACACGATATTCCTGACACCACACCATTGATTACTCCCACCTGCTACTTCATAAATGACACCACCAGTGATACCCCACGAGAGACAACTATCATGAGAGGCACCTACTATACACCAACCGATCGCACAGTATAAACACAGGCTTCTCCTGATGTACTCACCTGCATAGCGAGATTCAGTCAGATCCATTCTATGATGCCATGAATCAGCACCATATAACACCATTACCAAACTATCCACCATTTATCATCGAGATTTGATTCCACACGATACAGTGTGATATACACCAGATAGTACCACCAGCACCTACCCATGGTTAAAGGATAAGAAACGCCTTTCACTGAGATTACCACCGCATCTAGCTACCAAAGAACTCACCCTATCCATACTCGGCGTCGGGTTATATATTCTAATCACCTGGACCACTTCTGGCGCTCACTAGTTGACCGGACCACTACCATCTGTAATGGTCGGTACAACATGATGACGTGCGAGGAAAGAGGTTGGACCGTTACACACTACATTGACTTGCTGTGAGACATTCGACACCGGATCATTCCCTTCTTAAGATTATTCGCATCAGGGACATCATCCAAATTTATGATCAGTATGTGAACCACCCAAAGAAATGCGTTGTAGGCAACCGAAATGTGTCCGAGGGTGAGTACTTCATAATACACAGCCGCCAAGTACAAGAAACGACCTCATAGCCATGTGTCGTGTTGGAAAAATAATCGTCGTTGATTTCCTTAAAACATTGATATAGAGACATTTGTCCCATAATTGCATCACCAATGAACGACTTGAATGTATAGACTCCAATTCACTTCCGTGTAAGCCAAGTAGTCGTATATCACCTGAGAAAAACTTACTTAGAAAAGGGTCGCGACATTATAAAGTTCGTGAGTTCATAGCTTGCTTAAGGTAAAAATGTAGAAACCAGTTTGTAAAGCCGTGTACGACCATTTAAATTCCTTAAATTCCTTTCAAATGTATGTATGATAATTTGACCGCAATTGTGTCCAAAGTATGTATTGCCACTTTATCAGAGGCAACGTAAAGTACAAGTGTGTAATAAAACCATGATTACCATTATCTAAGTACATTAAACAGTACTTAGACTTAATGTATGCCACTTAATCAAGGCGCAAGAAAAATGAACCCATCGTCGTGCCCCTCCAAGAACACCCCATTAAAGAAAACCCTTTTGTACCCATCATAGGTGTCCCCTCCAAGAACACCCGGGTAGTAATAAAAATATCCATGTGTATGAAATTGTTGGCCCTGAAGACTCAACCAATCGTGTTCCGACATGTTATAACGTTCGTTACCGGCGATAGCTAGTCACCCGAACGGGGATTGTCAATCCCGAATAGATCTATTTCAAAACTAATCGCCGCTCAACCCTCCGAGTGATTTACAGTTCATAGGGCAACCTCAAGCAATCCGTAATCATAAAAGTATAAGCATGTGGTTTACGTTCAAAATTAAACCAAGTATTTTGTATCTCCTCGCGAGATATATAAATGAGTATGGTAAACCAAACAGGATAATCAACCATGCAAATGATTTAAAAGCATCATAAATTCGTATGAAATCGACCATGTAATTGAGTTTGCAAACAGATTTGGCACAAGCATGTTCCTCACCCCTAAAAATATAATGTAAAACAATTAAACATGGGGTTAATAAAACTCAACAATATCCTTTAAAAACAATCACATTGTTATAAGGTAACCGAGTAAGTATAAGAGTTTGTAGACAAGCATGTATCCCCCTCGCGGGTTTATAAAACATTCAAAAGATTGAAAAGCGAGGTTATGAACTCACATTGATGTTGTAGAATGATTGACAGATAGGCATCTAATATGCCCACACATGGAAGACGAAGCGGCTCGATCCCGAAGTTTGCCACTAATCTAATGGCTAAGGTCCCGCTAGCCTAGCAATAATGAATTTGGGTTTCCCGATGAATATGGTTTTTACGTCAACACGACACGTTTTGACAAATAATTTAGATTCAAAGTTGTAATGGTTTGGTGGTTGGTTAAATAAATAAATTGAAAAGTGAACGCAAAGTATGTAATATATTCTGTATATATTACATATGATAAATAAACCCTTATATAACTCATACCGTGAATTATATAACAAAGACAAACAATCCAAAGATTAATGTGACGTATATAATGCTTTGCAGGTATTAGATAATAAGTGTGAGTAAATGATTAAACCAATTAGTTTGACCCGTTTCCGAAATCACCACTTAATTAAATAAGAAGTTCTTGCATAGGCGTAAACGTACGTTTTAAGGTTACCACTTATGTTTAAACGATGTTTGTAAAGTTTTTACAACAATTGTTATGTTATCTTCTAGCTGACAATTATAAAATATAAAATAATATTTTATAAATTTATATTTCGTTTCCTCGACGAGTCGTGTCTAAAATAGTTATCTCATTGTAAAAGTATAGTTTTCGTTCGTTTATCCGGTTATTGTATAATACAAATTATTATATCTTTAAAATATAACTTAGTCCCTTTTATCGGTTTCTAAAATAATAGAGGCTTTAGTAAAACATTACTAAATATAAAAAGTTATATAAATTTCGTCATGACCTTCCCGGTTATATAACGTTTCCCCATATTTATAAAACCTAATGTTTTCTTTTCCACTTTTCAACAAACCGCGCGTTGCAAAATATCTACGTGTTTTAAATATATATTTATATATATTTATAACTAAACAAATTAATAAATACCATATTTATTTAACCATTAACCACCATTTTAGTTCCGATTTATAATTCATAAAGTCTCGTGTTATATTTATTAGTCAAGTGTATAAACCAAACGAACCCTTGTTGTTTCGCTAAACCAAGCGCATCCTTTGTTGTCTTCTCTAAACCCAAACACACTCCTAATGGTTTCCTGTTCACCCAAACACCCCTGTTTGTATTAACTGCCAAACCAAACACACCCGTTGTTCATCTCTGCTAAACCAAACACATCCTAATCGATTTCTACATAAAGCAAACGCACTCTGTTGCGTTCTCACCAATACCAAACGCACCCTAACTGTTATAACAATCAAAACAAACACAACCCTTATGCAATTCTGCTATCCCTAACGCACCCTAATCTTGTAAACCTAAATCCAAATGCACCCTACGGCTGCTACTAAACCAAACGCACCTGCTGCGTTGGTAAACCAAACGCACCCGCTGCGTTGGTAGACCAAACGTACCCTAGTCGATGGAAACGCAACCCAAACGCACCTTTGCGGCTGCCATGAACCAAACAGCCCCTTCGGCTGTTAAACCAACAACAAAACATGGCCCTTATGGCTGTTTTATCAGCCAAACGCACCCCTTTGGCTGTTTAACAGCCAAACGCACCCTCTCGAGGTGTAGACCACAAAACCAAACGCCTCTTGGTGGTGGCTGTTAAGCCAAACACACCCCTATAGCGGCGGCAGCCCACCAAACGCACCCCATGGTGGCGGATGCCGCCCCTTTCGGCTGACAACATCAAACTAAACGCACCCTTGGTGCAATATTTAAATCAAACGCACCCTTTTTGGTGCTACTACCACAACCAACGCACCCTTATTGCTGCCGAACCACCGTAACAAACACCCCTTTCAGACTGAGCCGCGGCGGCTGTGCCGTGGTTAATATAAAATGATGAGGGTGGTGGTGATGGAGCGGCGGTGGTGGTGTTGGGGCTGCCGTGGGGCAACGGCCGAAGGAGTATTTACTTGATAATATTGGTTCGGGACTAAAAGTGTTTCAGAGGGACTAAAAGTGAAATTTTTGGGAAACTTTTATAGAATTTTGGTTCGGGACTCGTTTGGACGACTTAACGAATGATTCAACGCGCGAAACTTGCGCCGTTGTTTTCCAAATCATTTTTCTGATAAAAATGAGTATTCACTTGATAATATTTCATAAATATTTTATAACATTTAATAAAATATCTGTTATTTATTTTGTGAACCGGTTACGCCTTGTCTGAAATAGAAAAGAAAAAAAATGGATTTCAACTCGAATATTCGCGTTTTCAACAAACGCTTTTAATTAAATTGCTAAGTATTTTATTAAATATTTTTATTTAATAAAACGTGATAATTAAATATAATTTAATTATTTTTGTGTTTTTAAAATCTTGCGAGGGCATTTCAGTCACCTTCTGACTGTTTTCGGGTCTCGGTCAAAACTAAAAAGTTGTCAGGAATGTCGTTTTACATCAAATTGCTTTAGAGTCCGAATAATGAAAACGTGATTTAGCTGCTCGTTTTTGATAAATCAACCTAGGAATAACATATATCTCCTTTAAATATGTTCCGAAAAATTACCGGTTACGCGGTAATCGCTTTTATGTGAAAATAAAAGACCAAAAGTCAAAAAGTCAAGTCAAACCCTAAAAGTCAAAGGGTAAAATCGTCATTCAAAATTTCGAAAATTCTCGGATGTTACAGTACCTACCCCTTAAAGAAATCTCGTCCCGAGATTAAATTTGTGTTATCTGATTGTGTGACCAAGGAAAGACTTAAGGTTTAATAAGCTCGTTCTAAACAAGACGCTGATAACTTTATTCAGCAAAATTCGGTGTTTCTACACTTCTCAATCTACCAAAATTTTTGGCTAGGTTTGTCTAGGATATTTAATCCAACAAAATGGGTATCTCAAAATATATCATTACAGATCTTTTTACTGGTATAACCGCGTTATAGGGAAAGTCTCATTATAGTGAAAACCTCAAAAAGAAGGTGTAGTCGCGTGAGTGTGTTTGTATAAGTTTCTAAATGTCCGAGGACGGAGTCTCGTTTCTACTATCTATAAGGTTCGATGATTCACATCAACGTG
>BQNB010065629.1:4503-29718 GCA_026074375.1 Tanacetum coccineum
TCCTTGTCTTTCATTTTCTTTTAGCTAATGATTTGTGTGAAAACACTTCTTCTTTCTAATTCTCTCTTGTAACAACTATCTCATTGTAATAGTTTGTGTAACAATCTATCATAAATAACATCTAAAGCTTTCGGTTATCATTCTTACTTTTGATAATCCAAGTTTAGTCGTTGCTTCGCTACCGATTCTTAAGTGAATCCTAGTGTTGTATATCAATTGGTATCAAGAGCCTCTTTCCTGGCAATTCATTCATCTTCCCCAATTAGATTCCGATCAGATTCCAACGACCTCCATTTTTTCCGGCCTAATTTGGTGATTTTTTTTTCCGGTTACCGTGGTTTGTTTTTGGACACAGTCGTGTCTTCTTGATAGGTTTTGGAAACCAACGGTTACAAAGGTTTCGGAAGGGATTAAGCTTTCGGAAACAACTTGTTATAGAGGTTTCAGTAACTGATTGACTGCTAGGTTTCGTATCTGGTATCTGGTTTCTATTTGGTTTCGTATTTGGTTGTTAATAGGTTTTGTATATGGTTTCAAAGAGTGAAGATAGCGTCACGTAGAAACTGTGACGCCGTCTCCAGCTGCTGAGAACATAATCTTGAAAAATGTTGGTGTAGGTCCGTAGTCTTGTCCGTTTCTTCTCCAAATGAGCCCAAGTCGCGTGTAATTCTTCCAAATGCCCTCCAAATGAGAAATACCTGAAAATGAACGATTAAGTACCTATTTTGGGCATAAATGCACGATTGAGGGGGTTAAACGACCCCGAAAAAGTGTATAAAATGACACCTCATCAATGGGTTGAATAGTTTATAGGTTCATTAGCGTTTTAAAATTTTACTTCTAAAATTGTTAGATTCGAGTATATGTTCAACCAACCAACAATGTATATATCTACTAGCTACAATCAAATAAACAATAAGTATGAATCATAATAATATAAAGAGATAAGAGAAAGAACAATCAAACCAAGACACCAAGACTTATAGTGGTTCAGCTACGAAGCTCCTCTTCGCCTTACTCCACTCCCCGAGTATCCCACTCGAGATATCACTATGTCAATAAGCTCCATTTAGGCGGAGAAAACAGTTTACACTTTGCTTACGTTGTTTTCTGACACTAAGCTAAATGTCGAGTCCTAATCTTAGCTATAACCAATCTACCACTTCACAAGTAATACACAATCACAAGATCTACACTATCGGATTTATACACTATCCGATTTACACAATCAAACAAGATAATCACAATTTGAGATTTGTTTCTTAGAAGAAAGAAGGAGAAATTACTAGACTACAACAATTCGTTTCTTGGCGAATACGAATGTTCTTCTGTTGCACTCGATTGATAGGAGAGATGAGAAAGAAGAGACTGGATCACTTAAAACAAGATCAAACAATGTTAGTGATCAAGAGATTTAGTGAGAGAAAGAAGGTTTTAGAGAGAGAAAGTTAACTGAAAAATTCATGCAAAGAGGTGTGTTTTTCAGCTGAAAATAGTGCAGTATTTATAGGCAGGAAAACCCAACGGTCACTGCTAACGGTCCCGGCGGTCCTAGATATATATGGGGGCCACCCAGCCTATCAGGGGGCCGCCGTAGACTAACGCTCCTATTTTTATCTTTTAGTGGGGAAGGTTAAATCTGGTGTAGAATGTTCCATTTTAGGAGGAAAATAAGATTTGAATTTTTATGTTTAAATAAAACATTTCTTTTATTTAAAAAGTATTGTATATATATATATATATATATATAAATACTTTTGTGGAAATGTAATGGTTTAAAAAAATTATTTTCTTGATCACTAATCATGTTTAATGATTAGTTTATACATACCTTAAGTGATTTACATATGAAATGGAAATTATCGATTAATAATTTGTAACCGTTTAATTTTATCGTAAACATTTTTACATTTTGTTATCTTCAAAACATCGAGAAGTCAAAAAATATAAATAACATTTTTAGACATTATTTGTATTAACAATCTCCCTCTTTTTGATAATGATAAAATATAAACTCATTTTATGTAAAAATAAAGTTTTCAAATTATTAACAAGTTTTGATCCATTTCTCTCCCTTTTTGTTGAAGTAAAAAAGGATTACCGTCGAGTTGTAGAGAGAAAGAGATCGACGATGCCATGACTCCCCCTTGATGTATGCTCCCCCTCATTTGGGGCACCAAGGGATCGATCTTATGAGATTTTTGCTACAAAACAAAGTGAGAGGTACAAGTGCAAGAATATATTCCCAAATAATAGCAATTAATGCAAGTAAACTATAAAGCAGTTTTATTTATCACTTAAGAAACTTAACACAAGAAACATGAATTGCAACCAATACTAATGAAAGTAAGATAGATCCATACTTCACCGGTATGAATATTACAAGATAAAGTAGACAAACATAAAGTAAAGACACATTAAGACATAAGGCTAGACTAGTGGATTCTTGAAATCTAGAAGATGCCGCAAGCAAAAGATGGATAAGCGATTATTTGAAGAAATTAAACATATTAGAATGTTTAATTATTATAGGTCAAAAAGGGTGAGGTAGGTGGGTCATGGTTTGGTGGGGTGCGAGTTTGGGGTATGAGACGAGTGAGAAGAAATTGAATGAAGTTGATCTTATTTCTCAAAGAGTGGAAATAATTTCGAGTGTACCTACAACAATGACAAAAGCTTGAGTAAAATTCAACTTGAGCATTGGTAGGAGGACGGATCAAGGGTGATGGTGGTGAAGGTGGTACATGAGAATAGGCATTAGGTGGGTTTTGAGTTTGAGATTTAAGAATGGAGGAGATATTGTGAAGTTGGTTAATCATTTGGTCTCTAAGTGGATTGTGGGAAGGTGGTGAAGGAGATTGAGGATTGACTCTTAGAGGAAGTGAAGGTGAAGCATTTTGAGAAGAAGGTGGAGATTTTGGTGTGAGTGTTGTTCGCCTCTAAACTTGTCTTACCAAGATTTTAGGTTTTCTAGAGAAATTTAGAGGAGGGTTTGAACAAGACATTGATGATGAAGATGAAAAGGATAAAGAAGATGAAGAAGGTGATGGTGAGGTGTGAGAGTTGTGTGACTTAAATAATGGAAGAGATATGATAGAATGGAAAAGCATGGCTTGGATAGAAAAAGATGCAAAAGATGGTTTAGCTAAGCAGGGTCACAAATACAGAAAAAGTGGCAAGACTACAAAATTTTATTAAATTTAGAAGGAGTGGATTAAAGGGGTAAAGCATGAGGATTAGAAAGGAGATTCCAAAAATGGTTTAGCAAAATGCAGGATGTATAGCTGTGTCTAGTGAAGAGGATAGTCAACTGCACATAAAATCAAGTAGTCACAGTAAAATTTCCGTGACTCTGACGGCGGTCCCATAATTATATAGCGGTCCTAGATATATTTGGGGGTCGTCCAGTATTTATAGGGGCCGTTTTCTGGAGAAACAATTTTTTCCAGTTTAGTTCGGATTTTGTAACTCCTGTGCAAATTATTATCCCCAGTTTTTCTCTTTGCAGTCAATTCAATTTTTTAATTCATGAATCACTAAAACTTCCCTAGGTAAAAACACATTTTAGGGCGTTAACAAATCAAAATTCTATAGGGAAGTAAACATTTAGATGCATGAGATTAAGAAATAGACAAGCATGCATACTACCATAAGTGTGATATCATAACAAAGTAATAAAGCATCCGTTATCAAAACACCATAGATATAAACAAGTTGAGAAGAAATTGATGCAAATTAAATTCATGAGTAAACTAGTCACTACTATAGTACTCAATTGGTGATGGTGGGTCGTCATCGTTAATTCCATTAGGATGCTACCAAGTCTTCATGAAGGGAGGATAAGTTATGTATTTTGACCTTTTGAGTTAGGTTTTATTTGAATAAATATGATTATAAAGACGAGTTTAACAACAAGACCGTAATGGCATAGAAGATATTGGTTGGTTTTTAATATCACCATTCTTTTAATCATGAGGTAGGTAAGATTGTAGGGTATGCTTCTTCATTAATTATATAGATCATAGTGACATGATGATGCCGGGGAGAAATTTTTATAATCGTTTCTAATCCCAAACACATTATCTTGAATGATTTCATTCCAAGATCTCATGTCGTGACGAAGTTCACTTTTGTAAATCTTGTTTGGAATTTCAGTCTTTCCTAGTGTTGTGATGGATTGAATGATTTCATTTGGTGTTGGTATGTTTGTTTGGTAAGAGTTATTTTGTTCTTGATTTTGTTTACTCAAGATTCCAAGAAGATGAATTTCTGAAGTATGCACAATCTCCTTCACAAGAAAATTGAGGTGAGGGAGAATATCAAAGAAAGAGACTCAAGTGAAAAGAAGAAAAGATTTTTTAATGCCCAAAACTTAAAGGAGATTTGTTTTTGGAATCAGAGTTCTTATGATTATGATATTGCCGAGGGCATAAAATTCTAACACGGAGAAACTTATGATAGATTTCCCTCGAGATTTTCATATACATCTTGGAGTATAATTACTTGAAACCTTAAAGAGAATTTTAACATGACGAATATGTCCATAATAGTTAGCTGTACGAACATCATGAATATTATAGAACTAAATCACGAAATGATAGGATTAAATGGGTGATTAAGGAAGGTATGTTCATTTGAAATATATAGAATTTAGATTTTGTTTATAATTCCAAGATATTCTTGAGACATTCTTCTTCACCTAACCATATAATGGGAAAATTTTAGTATATATAATTTTTATTTGAAATTTTCTTAGACAAGTGACTAGTGTGGTATCCTACATGTAACAAATGTGGAGTAACGGTTAACTCGACCGAGAAATAAAAACCTAAGAGTTAACCCAAACGCTCCTTAGTTTGATTTGCTCATGCAAACATGTCAAAATACATATGAATTATGTAATCTCCCACTTTTTTTTTCATGGAGATCATTATGCATGTAATGAAAAACGTTTTTAGATGTAATTAACAATGCATAAAAAAACAAATTTTAATTTTATTGTTGTTCTAACATGAGTAGATTTTGAAAATAAATTGAGATTTTATGTGAAAACAGTTTTTGTGTCAAAAACACACTTCAATCTTGAAATCCTAAAAAGTCCTATGGAAGCATATATAGTTTATACATTGTGTTCTAGTAGTCTAATTGTACATATTATAAATAAAATAAAAAATCCCAATTTTGAATTTTATGTTCAACATGAACCTAGACATAAATTGGAATGAAAATATAAGAAATGACTTACAAATTGATGATTTTTGTGATGTTCAGGATTGATTATAAATGTTGATTTGATCTCAATTTATGTTTTGGAATGGTTGATTTTAAGTTATGGTGGTTTTTTTTTGTCGTGTTTCGTCAATGTGGAAGAAGAAGGAGTATTTTGTTTTTGGGGTTCTTATACACAATGTTACCCTAAAAAAAAAAAAGTTTGTGTAAATGCGCGATTACCGTTACTAAAGTTTAAAATGTTCCAGAAAGGTTTACTGAACTTATAGGAAGCAAACACTACTTTAAGTATTTTCAGTGTTAATCGGTAAACCTGAACAGCAAATAGTTTGATAAGTTAAGTAACATAAATATCTGCGTAAGTATTAGCTTAATAAACCTATATGTTCATCTATTTTTTGCTTTTGATAGTTTAGAAATCTTTGATTTTCAAATTTTGTCAATAAACTCCTTAAAAAAAGCCAAAAATATTAGACAGCAAAGTATTAAATCTTTGATTTCTAGTTTAATTCAGCTGTTAATTCATAGTTTAATTAAGCTATTTTAAGTTTATAATCATCTGGTAGTTAACTAACTTGTTCAATTAAATTTTCACCTTAAAAGCTTTTCCCTCAAATCGTCATAGTTTTTTTTAAGGGGTGGTTTGGCTGAAAGTCTAGTTTTGACCTAAAAAAGTCAAAATAATTGTCAATTTCTTGAGTTCCGGGATGGTTTAAACCTTTAAAGAAAGAGCAATTATTTGTGGAGAGAAGAGGAGTTTTTATATAAGTTAGATTGTGAAATTGAAAAAGTTTAAGGTTTTATTATGATAGGTACTAGCACCGAGGGGGGGTGGGGCTATGGGAGTATGTCCGATTGACTATGGATGAATGAACTCACGGCTATGGTTCTAGGTAGAACTCTAGTTTAATTAGATGGGTGCGAGTGTGGGTAAGTATGCTAGGAATCTCGATCGATAGACACCAGTAAACTCATCAAAGTGACTGATTGTGTCATAATTGACTTAGAGCAAAGTTCATCTTTGAGGAGACATACACCTCGAGTATCTTGCACGTCTTAGGGCAGTATTTTCCCTTAGGAAAAACCTCACTCTTGTTTGCATTTAGTCCGAAGTCAGCATACTAACAAAAAGTTAGTACTGCAGTCACAGTTAGTACAGTCCAACTTTTAGAATAGTTCCTTAGTTAAGCAAAGTAGGATTTAGGTTTTTAAATTTAAGTTAGAAGTAATTTAGATATAGCTTAAAATATAGTTAGGTTTTTAGTTTTATTTTACTGCTTATTTTCATATAGCCTTTTCACTGTTAAAAAGAACTCTGCATCAGCAGTACTAAGTTAGTTAGTACTGCGTATTCAAATCTCAATTTAAGCCAGCAATTGTAGGATTTAATAGCTTATCTTTTAGCATCTTATAGTTTAGTTATAGCTTAATATAGATTAGGGCTTAAATTTAATTTTCTAGCTTAATTTAGCTGTCAAAATCACAAAAATACTTAAAAACCAAAAAAACAGTAGGTTGGTAATTTAGCTTATTAAATTTTGAATCTTAGCTTATGATGGTAGAAGTTATAGCTTAAATAGATAGATAATAATAAGTTTTAATAGTTTTCAGTAGCTCAAGGTCTAGATTTTTATGTTATGTTTGAGTATTTAGCTAATTAGATTTTTGCTTTATTGCATATTGTTTTCCTGAGTTTGCCTATTCACATGATTAATTTTAGTAGCTTAAAAGGGTTCTTAGCTCTAATTTATTTCTTAATTAGCTTAATCTAGTCATAAGCTAATTAGAACTTCTTTCCTTTTTCATTTTGAATTAATTTTGAGTCTTTTATAGCTTATTTTCTAAAATCAAGAGTTAAGGCCTCCTTTCTGAGGTCAGTTAAGAAATAAGCTCTTATTGAGCTTATTAGTTATTTTCAGCCCAAGTAGCTTTTATTAATTTTGTTCCTACTAGTTTCCTTTACAACTTTGCTCTTTCAAGCTTTTAGTGATAAGCACTTTTAGAATTTAAGCTTATACTTGGACTTTGGTTGTTATCGGGGAAGGACCTCAAGGACCATTCTTGTAATTTTTCTATTTTAGTTGTTTCTCAGTTAATCCTTGCCCGTTAAATGTTTTAGCCCCGTTAGCCTTTAAGTCTTTTTCACAGTTAGTCCCTAAGTTAGTTTTTAATTAGTTTATTAAGTTTTAATTAATAATTAGGATAGGTTTTAATTTAGGATTCAATTTAAACTTTTTATAAACAAAGATAAAAAAATTAGGGCTTTTATTTTTAGAAAATTTCTGCACATTTTCTTTAACTAGAGTAATTTTTTTATAAAATTTTTTTTAAGACTTTATTTTTAATAATTTTATAGTTTTTAATTCATATTAAATTCAAAAATAATCAAAGAAAAAAAAATGTTTTTCTTTTTCCTAAAATTTTCTTTTGTCTTAACTTAGGTTTAGAATTTTAGTTTACATTTTTAGGGAAAATTAAAATTGTTTTTACTTGCTTATTAGTCGCGTTTTATTATTTTACCGTATTTGTTTAATAGTTTAAATTGCTTTTATTAGTAGATATAGATTATCAAAAACATCTTTGCTTTATTCAAATCAGAATCCAAGCTTAAACGAGGTTTCAATTTCGCTAGTCGTTGGGGAAACGACCTAGGTGATCATATTTGCCCGGTTAAATATACGTATTATATATTATGTTATATATTTTTGAGAGTGAAATTTCCTTAGGGAATTTTCTTAATTGCTCTTTGAATTAATATATTATATATATATATATTTTAGGTATATAAAACTATCACACCAGTGACCCATGAGAGTAACTAAACACCTTAGACATCCATTATATGATTGTTACATGGGCATAGGCAATTCGTTTGGTCGTGTGTAACACGTGTTTGTTTTGTTGTTTAGATTTGTGCTAGTGTTTGTGGAAGCTGCAAAGCAATCAGGTGAGTTTCATAGCCCCTTTTTTCTAATATTATTACATTGGTGAAAATGAAGCAATGAGTATTAAAATGTATTTAGTTACTTGATAATGTGTTTTAAATGAGGCAAGTTGCTATATCGAGAACTATTGTATTATGTGCTACTTGCATAATGTGATAAGGATTGTTAAGCTTGAGGCGTGATCGTCTCAAGGCATTGTGGATTGTTAGTAGTGGATGCCCCGTGACCGTCTCATTGCTGTGGATTGTTAGTAGTGAGCGTGACCGTCTCATTGCTGTGGATTGTTGATAGTGAGCGTGATCGTCTCATTGTTGTACGTTTTGTTTCTATGTTTGTGACCATTGAGCGTGAACGTCTCAATGTGGATTGATGTGATTGCATGTTAGCTTGTATGATAGATTGTTGTATGTCCTGCTATGCTATTTTTTTGAACTTATTAACAAGTGATTTATAAAGCTAGTTATTGGGCGTGTCCTTTAAACCCTATTGCTCTCACCCAACATTATGTGACGTTAAACATCAATTTCATTGAGCATCATGGAATAATCATAACAAAAAGTGGCTAAAAAGAGACCGTAGGATGTCATGGAGTTTATTGCTTTATTGTCTTGAATTTTGCATTGTTTGGATTATGGATAATTGTTGCATGTCTTTCTATTGGCGAGAACTTTTGTTTCATCAATAAGACACCTATTTGGAATTTGGTTTAGTTTAATGGGTATTTTTATGACACTATGTTCTATGCTTTACTATTTATTTCATAAAAAAAGATTCTCTATATAGACACCATGTGTTGTGATGATATCCTTTCTCGTTATGCCTCGCGTTTCCGCCTTGGCGGGGTGTGACAGATTGGTATCAGAGCCTTTGGTTATAGAGAAGTAGGTGGTTGAGCCTAGACTATAACCTAGGGGTCCTTCATGTAGATGCATTTAGGGCTTAAGTGTTTAATGCTATAACTGCTATGCTTCCCCTCTATTTTTGCATAGACTATAATATCTCCGTATTTTGCTAAGTTGTCCATTTAAGTTTTAATTTGTCTTCCAACTTATCCTGATTATGATATGTATTACTTTCTTAGTATTTTAGCTATGTTTTTCCCTCACCCGTAAGAAGTCTCGTTGGGGAACCATTTTCCCAACTGGACTTAAGCGTTATAAGGAGCCTCTTGTGGAACCGAAGGAGATAGGATAGTTGATCGTTTGTCGGATGCGCGTAATAGGGCTGGACCCGCGGAGTCGGGTGATTCTTGTGGAGGCAAAGTCAAACCCAAGCGAGGCCCAGCATAAGTTTATCCCGTCCTTTACCTCGTCATGTTGTTATTGATTATTTCTTTCGGATATTTCGTATTTTGGAAGTCGTTCGAACATTCGTTCCCTTATGTCATTTCGATTCAATTGATATAAGTAAAGTAGTTATTTGATGGAGCATCTTTTATGTGTTTAAGTATGAGTGGTTTAAGATGTGAAATGTGAGTAATATGTGCTTAATGTGAATTATGATTGACATGGGTAATCTTGCAAGTAATACACATGAGAAAGGAGGCACTTATAAATTATGGTGCCAACATAATTATAAAGCATCACACACGTAGACTGTGACCATGATTGCATTTTATTTGTGTTTGGTCATAGGTAGGTAGTGTAATATGGTTTTTTATTAGTTTATTGATATGTAGTATTCAAGATAAGTGATGATGGTATGGGTAGATAATTATTCTCTTACCCTAATTGGATGATATGTTAAGTTGAGTTGTATAGATAGTAAGTTTCCCTTCTATCTAGTATTTGCGGATACTAGTATGCTAATATAGAGTTGTTTCGTTTGCAGTTGTTTGTTTCCGATTTACTAGTCCAAGCTAGCATCCTTCATCGTACTTTTGTTAGTAATAATACTTTGATTTCCTATTCGAACGTCTCGATGTAAAAAATATTGGTTGTTCGGATCTGCTTTTCCGGATATAAGCCGCGTATTCGTTAGCTTATTTCAGTTGCAATGAATACTCCGATATATCAAAGTTTCTTTAAGCACTAAATTTTTCCTAACATAATAGTGTGTGATCATTATCCCCTCTTTGTATATCCCTTGGTTTTCCCGTAACCCGTTGCGAACGGTTAGTAGCGATGCTTTTAGGTTTGCTGTGTTGAATCAATTATTTTTGGATACGACTTACGTTTTCTTTTGGGTACGTATAACGTGCCTTGCATGAGTTTTCCTTGTACGAGTTTGTTTGATTTAATTTGAGTGATAAGTTCCTTGTATTTGTCTGTTCGTTTTTTAAACAATAGAATTGTGTTAGAGTCTGTACGATGTTTTACGATCCCTTTGGTATTTGGTGTCATTTTTTTTTTGAGTAACATATTTCATAATTGACTCCCTTGGTTGTATATCCCTTGGTTTTCGTAACCCGTTGGCGACGTGTTAGTATCGATGCTTTTAGGTTTGCTCTGTTGATCGTTATTTTGGATAAGACCTTACGTTTTTTTTGGGCACGTAACATCTTGCATGAGTGTTCTTGTACGAGTTTGTTTGATTTTATTTTGAGTATATGGTTCCTGGTATTTTCTTTCGTTTTCAAACAATAAAATTGTGTTAGAGTCTGTACGGTGTTTTATTTTATGACAACCAGAATGAATTTTATAAAGATTACATTTAAGACAATTTTATTTATTTTTTAGAATGATTTTTATACTTAAAGTGACTTTTATAAAAACATTATTTAATTTGGTCTTTCGAGTAAAGTCGATAATTAGCATAAGAATTTATGTCTTTCGTATTGATTTTTTTATGTGTTCTTTTGTCTTGGTACACTTGTTGATTTTCTTTCGTTCCGTTTTCACTCGGTGCATATACGTATCCTTTCTTTCAAAGGATTCTTATGTCATTTGATCCATGTCTATTTGCATATGTGGAATCTCCTATATGCATTCTAGCCTTTGGCTTGACATTCGTTTGTTATCCTATTCGATTGTTCGTAACCCTTGGAGTTCGTTGATACCGTTGAGTCGTGGAAGCTTTGATGTGATTGTGGGAATGGACTGGTTGTCCAAGAGGAAGTTTGTGATAGTATGTTATGAGAAGGTGGTTAGAATACCGTTGGAAGGTGATGAGATACTTCGAGTTCATAGGGAACGTACTTTAGGAGCCGCCAAATCCCGAATGAATGCTAAGGTAGATGAACCTAGGATAAGTGATATTTGCGTCGTACGAGATTTTATTGATGTGTTTCTGGAAGATTTGTCGATGACCACCGCAACGACAAGTTGAGTTCCGTATAGACTTAGTTCTTGGAGCGACGCCGGTCACGAAGTCTCCATATCATTTGGCACCCTCGGAAATGCAAGAATTGTCTGAACAACTCCAAGAGTTGCAAGACAAGGGTTTCATACGACCTAGTCATTCGCCGTAGGGAGCACATGTGTTATTCATGAAAAAGAAGGATGGTTCTTTTCGCATGTGTATTGATCATAGGGAGTTGAACAAATTAACTGTTAAAAACCGTTATCCACTCCCTAGGACTGATGACTTGTTTGATTAGTTACGAGGAGCGTGTCCTTTCTTAAAGATAGATTTTCGGTCAGGTTATCATCAGCTACGAGAGGAATCAGAAGTATAAGTGAGGCGCAGAACGAAAAGAGGCTTTCCAGACTTTAAAGAATGATTTGTGTGACGCTTTGATAAATCAAATGTAGTGGTTGATGCGTTGAGTAGAAAGGGAGAGTGAAACTAAGACGAGTAAGAGCAATGTCCATGACTATCCAGTCAAGTGTTAAGGACAAGATATTGGCTACTTCAAGTGAGACGTCCAAGGTAGAGAACGCGCCAGCAGAAATGTTACGTAACCTGGACCAACAAATGGAAAAAAGGGCAGATGATGGTTAGTACTTTATGGATTAAATTGTATAGTGAGTATGAGTATGAAATTCGCTACCATCCTGGTAAGGCGAATGTGGTGGCTGATGCGTTAAGTAAGAAGGAACGGGTGAAACCTACATGTTCGAGCGATGGCTATGACCATTCAGTATGGAGTACGAGGAATGATACTGACAGCCCAAAGTTAGGCGTTCAAGCAAGATAACGTACTCGCAAAAATACTACATGGTTTAGATCAACATATGAAAAGGAAAGATACGGGAGTTTGTATTTTATGGATCGTATTTAGGTTCCATTTGGTAGGAAGTGAAATGGAACGAGGCCCAAGCATCAAGCACATGGTACAATCCGGGATGGCGGATAAGAAGTACTATAACCTTGGAGACCATTATTGTGGCCACGAATAGAGAAGGATATATCATCTATGTTAGCAATTTTGGACTTGTTTAAGAGGTAAAAGCTGCAAATGTCCAAAGACATTTGGCATTGCTACAAAGCCTAATAAGCTTAGAGTGAAAATAGAGAAAAAATCACCATGGAATTTTATCACTAAATTTCCAAGGTCAAAGCCATGAGAGTATGATGTGATTTGGGTGTATGGATCCGATAGACCCCTGACCCAGTTGGCTCATCTTCATAGCTAAACAAGAAGATTTTAAGAGTGTGAAGTTGGCAAGGATTTATGAATGATAGACAATAGAGGAATGGAATTATGGTTACGATTAATCTCATATTGGAATGGATGATTTTACCTTGTGGTTTTTGGCAGACGTCACAGAAAGTGTTTAGATGCAATTGATTTGAGTAATGCTTAACATTCCTTAAGCGGATGAGATAAAGTGAACGTATGAGTCAAGACTTGGAAGATATAATGATGGCAAGTGTTATCGTTTTGGTAGTAGTATCATTTGATCCGTTTGGTGTCTCCTTTAAAGCCTGTATGAAGAAGGAAAGTAGGTCCTGCATGTTTTATGGCCGAGATATGGGGAAAGTTAGTTTGAATAGGACTGATAGGTTCAAGAGACGACTGATAAAGTGGTGTTGATAAAAGAGAAGTTCAAAGCGGCGAGAGACCGTCAAAAGACAATGTTTGATAATAAACGCATAACCATTAGAGTTTGAGGAGAAGATCGGATATGTCTAAAAGTGTCGCCTTTGGAAAGGCGTAATTCAGTTTTGGCAATTAATGGGTAAGTTAGCACCAAGGTATGTAAGGTCCGATTTAGAAATTCTTGAAAAATCGGTCATGCGCATTAAGGGTAGATTACCTGAAGAATTTGAGTGGAAATACATGACACGTTTCATGTGTCAAACCTAAAGAAGTGTTTGGCGGATGCTAGTTTGCATGTGCCATTGGACGAGAATTAAGGTTGACAAAACTCTTCGTTTTGTTGAGGAACCTGTAGAGATAATGGACCGTGAAGTTAAGAGTTTAAACGTAGTAGGATACGCTTGTGAAAGTTTTGTTAGGGAATTCCAAAGCTTGGACCTGACGGTTTTACATGGGAACAGAACAGAAGATTATATGAAGTCCTAAGTTATCTCCAATGGTTTTTAACCGAGCCTGATGAATGGCTAGTTTAAATCTCGGGATGAATTTTCTAAAGGAGGGGATACAGAGATAACCATGATTTGAGTCTAGTTAGTCTAAACCGTTAGTGTTGACTTTGAATCTGTTGCTAAATATATGTGTAATGTGATTTATATGTGTTTATATGCGTTTATGTGGATTATGTGTTAAATTGGTAGTCAATCTATTGAGTGTGATCATCTCAATGAGATTGGAATGGTAGTGAGATTGGTTGAATTCATTTCGTTCACTTTTGGTGACAAGGAAATGATTTTGTGATTTAAGCGTTTTAGTGATTTATCGTGTAAGTATTATTACGTATACGTATTTATGTGTGCTAAGTGGTTTGAGTAGGTGCAGGATATCATTTTGAGGTGTATGGGCATCTCATTTTGATTTCGGTTGATTTTGGTGATAAGTATTCCATTTGTTCACGTAAAGTGATAATTTTACTCACACTTATTATATAATACTTGCAAAGCATTATATACGTCACATTAATCTTCGGATTGTTTGTAATGGTTATATAACTCACGGTACGAGTTATATAAGGGTTTATTTTTATATGTAATATATAAGGAATATATTACACACGTTGCGTTACTTTTCGATTTATTTTATTTAGCCAACCACCAAACGCTTACCACTTGAAACCTCAATCATTTATCAACGTGTCGCGTTGATGTACCCATCCATCGGAAAACCCAATTCATCATCCTAGGCTAGTGGGTCTTAGCCGTTAAGATAAACCGCAACTTCTTGGTCGAGCCGTTCCGTTTTCCGTTTGTGTTGTACTCAATGTGTACATTCCCGCCAATCGTTCTTCAACATCAAGGTGAGTTTATAGCCCCATGTTTTACTGGTTTTACATATATTTTTGGGGTGAGAACATGCTTGTTTACAAATGCATTTACATGGTTGATTACCTGTTTGGTTTACATACTCATTTATATATCTCGCGAGGAGATACAATACTTGGTTTAATTTTTGAACGCAACACATACTATACTTTTATGATTACGGATTAGCTTAGGTTGCATGAACTGTAATCACTTGGAGGGTGAGCGCGAATGTTATGAAGTAGATCTATTCGGGATTGACAATCCCCGTTCGGGTGATTAGCTATCACTGGGCAAACGAATGTTATAACATGTCGGAACACGATTGGTTGAGTCTTCAGGGCCAACAATTACATACACATGAATATTTTCAGAAATGCCCGGGTGTTCTTGGAGGGGACACCTATGATGGGTACATATTATTTTCGTAAATGCCCGGGTGTTCTTGGAGGGAACACCTACGATGGGTACACTCTTACTGTGCCTTGAATAAAGTGGCATACATACAAGTCTACGTCGCAGTTTCATGAACTTAGAGTAATTGTAATCATTGTTTTATACACACAGGAATATGAACGTTGCCTTAAATAAAGTGGCAATACATACTTTGATCAGTGGTGGTCTAGCTATACATACGTTTTTTGTGACTATTTGAGAATTGAAATGGTCATGCATATTTTACAACTCTTTGAATTATGACATCCATACATACATTTTGGGGAACATACAAGGTTTGAAACGGTCGCACATACTTTACAAAACTTTGGTTCAACATTTGTATTTACAAAAACCTATGAACTCACCATCTTTAATGTTGACACTTTTTAAGCATGTTTTGTCAGAGTGAATTAGGATGATTGGCCTAACTTATGTGGGCACTAGAGTCTAAAATTTACAAGATTTCATTTATGTATTTCTACTTATATTCAGATGATCAAATCTCGTGTTTCGCTTTCAAGCCTTTTCATTGGATGCAATTATGGGACAAAGAATATCAATTTCAAGAAATCAACGAATTACTTTTCCAAACGACACATTAGAGAGTCGTTCTCTTGTATCTAGCGCTGTGTATTATGAAGTAACGCCCCCCCTACTCTCCAAACTTGCCTCACACCCTCAACTTAAATCAAGTTGAACATCATGTTGGTTATTGTCCTTGTTGCATTTTTAACCAAAACAATTCCTGACCTTGAGTGAATATCTCAATTGGATTGAATTTTATCTTACTTGTCCACAACCACCACTTCAAGTCCAACGTGACTACCCTCCAACAACCACATCCGCTCCAAACTCTCCACCAACAACCAACTAAGCATGTTACATGCCCACCGTCTTGCTTTCAAATAAATGTCCAACCCTCTTGTTTTGCAAGCAAGTCCAATAGTTTCCTATGACAATCTAGACAAATTAGGACCTTTGTAGTTTAACTTTATGTATGTTGTATTAATAGGCTTCAAGCATATTATTTAAAATTTGATGTATGCATGATTGTGTTTTATGCACAATTTCAATGTTTAATGAATGATCTTTAGTATTATGCTTTTAAATATGCACTTACTTGTCTTTAAACTTTTAGTTGGTTGAATGACTCCTAACTTTATAAGTTGAGTCTAGTTGATATATATATATATATATATATATATATATATATATATATATATATATATATATATTTGTGTTTGTTAGCTTACACAAATAACATGACACTTTTTAAGCATTATCAACATGTTTTAATATTTTTCCTTTCTTTGCTATATGTTAGAAACATTGGTGTTGTTCTTCTAACTTGTTTTTGTAGCAAAGTTACCATAGCTCGATTCCTTGGTGCCCTTGAACGAGGGGGAGCACACATCAAGGGGCAGCACTTATTCCGTCGATTTTACTCACATTCTGACGAAGCCTTTAGATCCTAAGTGCAGAATAATATATTCCCTCCCTTTCCATCAAGAAAGAAGTATATAGCTTTAGTGTGGTGTCCTTGCAAACGTGTTGCAATGTATTATTTCTTGAAAATTCATTTGTGTAATATTATGAATGTGTGTTATCGTTAGGTGTGTATTATAGGTAGATTGTGGTGATTCATTGTAGTATAGTTAGATCAGGTCTGTCTTTAGTATGTAGTGTTTTTTTGGTGTGTTAAGGTAGTGTTAGTTAAAGGAAGTTGTGAAGAGATGTATAGAAATGTTATAAAGGGTTGATGAAGTTGTGTAAGTGGATAGTGATAGTTGTGAAGTGAGAAAAAGTTTTGGTGGTGGTAAGCGAAGTTGGAATTTGTTGGTGAAGTTTGTGCGGTTTGTATAGATTGGTTCTAGCTAGGATTAGAACTCGACTTTGGCTTAGTGTTAGAAATTGGTGTAAGCTTAGTTGTGTACGGTTTTCTCCGCCTAAAGGGAACTTGTTGACATAGTGAAAAAAACTCTCGAGTTTGGTGCTCAGGAAGTGGAGTAGGGCGAAGAGGTGATTCGTTACCGAACCACTATAAATCCTTATGTTGTGGTTTGATCTTTCCATCTATTATCCCCCGTCTTGAATATTTATTTTTTATCTTGTCATTACTTATTTGTTTAGTTAAATTGTTCATATTGTGCACATTGTGCACATTGTGAATTCACATAAAGTTGAATCTAAGTTTTTATAAACAAACTATTCACTAAATTAAAAAGTGGTGAAACTATTCAACCCCCCTTCTAGTTTTCCACACTACTCATTTCTTGAAGTGTCCTATTTTTCCTTTCAACCACGCCATTTGATTGAGGAGTGCGTGGAGCCGAGAAGTTATGTGTAATACCATTGGCATTACAAAACTCTCCAAATTGCACCTTATTATCAAATTTCATACCGTGGTCGGTTCTAATTGACACTATTGTACATCCTAATTGATTTTGAATTTTCTTACTAAATATTTCGAATTGATCGAAGGCTTCAGTTTTATCCTTAAGAAATCTAATCCAATTATACCTAGTGTAGCCATCTACTATGACTAAGGTGTAGCGGTTTTCTCCATAACTCCGTACGGCGGAAGGATCGAAGAGATCCATATAGAGGATTTCTAAGCATCTAGTCGTTAAGACCATATTCTTAGCTTTGTGACTAGTGTGAACGTGCTTTCCAATTTTGCAAGCATCACAAAAGTGTTGATCAAACTTAAGCCTAGGTAAGTTTCTAACAAATTCCTTAGAAGCTAACGATTGAATGAGACGCATATTAGCGTGACCTAATCTCCTATGCCACAATGTAGAGTTTTTATCAATCGTTGCAAGACAAGTTTTGTCTTTTGGCTTATTTCCTAACTTCATCACATATAAGCCTTTCTTCCTGATACCTCTACCTATAACCTTACCATCCTTGGTAATTTCACTATCATGTTCAGAGAAAGTTATTCTACACTTATTATCACATATTTGTCCTACACTTAGCAAGTTAAATCTTAAGTTATCAACATGTTCTACATTATCTATATTGAGAGACTCATTAGAAATCATACCTTTGCCAATGATGTTACCGGGAAGATTACTACCAAAAATGACGTTACCTCCGTTGTATGCCTTGTAAGTGGAGAAGAGCTTTTGGATACCCATCATATGTTTAGAACATCCACTATCTTTAATCCATTCATCGGGTTTCAAGTCGACTCCAAGGCATATCTATTGAAGAAGAAGAAGAAGATGAAGAAGATGTGGAAAATGTGTATGATAAATCGGCTAACTTAATTCAAAATACAAAAGCTGGTGGAAGTTCATCTTTCACGGCTGCTGCTGGTTAGCTTGTTTAGTTATGTTATGTGTTCTAGTTGCAATTAGTTGTTTCTAGAGTTGTAAGAGTTTATGATATGTCATAAGCTCTAGTTTTAGGTGTTTATCAAGCTATTTAGCTTGAGGTTAATGTGGTACTTCAGCCACATTCCATTTGTACTTAACTTTTTTCGGTTTTAATATACCCCCCTACACAAAAGACAAACTGGGGAAGCCCCAGTTTAGGGCGGCCCCCTTAAATACACGGCCGACCCCTTTAAAATTAAGGGGACCGCCCACCTATTTAAGGGGACCGGCCCTAGGTAGACGCTCCCCCAGCTTTTCCTATAAATACTGGACTTTTCTTCACAATTTTCTCACCTTTTGCACTCATTCTTTCTGCTCTAAACAACCCACATATCCTCTCCAAAATCCTTTGATCATTTAATCATAAAGCTTTGTTTCCAAGTGATCCAAGCTTAATTCCTCAAGTGCAAGAGAAGAATACTTTCATCATCAAGTGAAGAAGTATTATACCTTAGTGTGCATAGCAATCTTGTTGCATCCATATCACATACTTGTAAATCATTTGTACATCTTGTATTTGTGTGTAGTAGTTAGATTTTGGCGATCTTTGTAAGTATAGTTAGATCGTGGTGATCTTACCAAGTAGTGTTAGATAGTTGTGATATAAATAGTATAGTGAAGTAAAGTCTTGAAGTTGTGAAGAAGTTGTGAAGTTGTGAACAAGTAGTGAAGTCTTGTTGTGATAGATTGGTTCTAGCTAAGATTAGAACTCCACATTTAGCTTTGTGTCGTAAATCGGTGTAAGCAATGTTGTGTACGATTTTCTCCGCCATAAGAGAGTTTGTTGACATAGTGAAGAAAACTCTCGAGTTAGGTGCTCGGGGAGTGGAGTAGGGCGAAGAGGTGCTTCGTTATCGAACCACTATAAATCCTCGCGTTGTGGTTTGATTGTTCTTACTCTTATCTCTTGTCTTACTTTATCATTTCATATACTTATATTGTTCATATTGTGCAAGCATTAAATTCACAAAAAGTCAAATATAAGTTTTACAAACAAACATAAACCTTAAATTAAAAAGCGGTAAACTATTCAACCCCCCTTCTAGTTTTCCACACTCGCTTTTATTGTTGAGATCCCCAAAGTATCCCAAGAGCAAAAAAATGTGCTCGTTAAAGAAGAAGTTTTGTGCTAGCCTTAGTTATCGCAGTATCTGGAATAAAAAAAAATTGTTATGAAAAAAAAAGAAAAAAGAAGAAAAAAGAAGAAAAAAAAAGAAAGAAAAAGAATAATAAAAGTTTAAGGTATAAGGCAAAGTTCTGGCACATGTAATCAAGTATCTGCTATTCACCCTCTATCGTTATCACGTTTTGCGTCTTTTAGATTTCTGTCTAGGTGCTCACGCCGCAACGGGCATGTTTATGTGTCTTGTACAAGCATATGGTAGCGACCTAGATTGTGTCTGTGTAATTGAGTGACTTCACAAATATAAAACCCTATCTGAGTGACTCGTGTGAATTAAAAAACAAACACTTTTCCTATGTGAGGTGCTTTGTCATATGTCAATGCCTGAAAAGTTATAAAAGTGGTAAACACTTGTTAATGCTAAAATGATTTTTTTCGCCACGTCACGATAAATGATCTTGTTTTTTTTTTCTTTAATTTCTTGAAAGGAAGCAATAGCTAAGTGTCTAGTACAAGCATATGGTAGCGACCTAGATTGTGTCTGTGTAATTGAGTGACTTCACAAATATAAAACCCTATCTGAGTGACTCGTGTGAATTAAAAAACAAACACTTTTCCTATGTGAGGTGCTTTGTCATATGTCAATGCCTGAAAAGTTATAAAACTGGTAAACACTTGTTAATGCTAAAATGATTTTTTTTGCCACGTCACGATAAATGATCTTGTTTTTTTTGCTTTAATTGCTTGAGAGGAAGCAATAGCTAAGTGTGGAGGGATTTGATAACGCCTTAATTATACATGTTTTCGGCGGCATTATTTATATATATTTGATCATTTCTCATGAACTTTCGGTACTTAATCAAGTATATTTGCTATTATATGTTCTAGGTATGTGTTTTGGAAGTAAACGAAAGAATACACGAAGATAAGAAGCTTAAACGAATAAGTAAACTCAAGATAAAGATCCCCCGACACCTGTCCACTGTTTTGGCCATAACTGGAGCATACGAACTCGGATTGAGTTGATTCAAGCGGCCACGGAAAGAGAATTCAATTATCTAAATTATGGAAAAATGTTCAAGAGCTGAAGTACTACCAAGATTGTCGGATTTACAATTGAGTACAACACATTTTATGGAGAAACAATTAATTCGCGAATCTGGTCCATAATCCGTCCACATTCATTCCCAACTTGGTCCCCAAGTTACCTTTACCTTATAAATACCCCCTATGATGCTTGGGATGAAATCATCTCTTATTATATCATCACATACAAATCTCAAGAAAAAGATCCAAAAAAAGGCCAAAGTACGGCGCACTTTTCTTTAGTGCGCCGCACTTCTGATCGAGTTCTTAAAACCGTCGCACAATATTGTAAGTGCGCCGCACTTTCATTCAAACTTCCCAAAGAAACGGCTAAAGTCCCAATAAATGCTGAGTGCATTAACTTCCTAAGTGCGCAACACTTTTTCTCAAGTATGCCGCACTTCTACCCGAAATCAGCCTATAAATAAAGAAGGATTTCTCTCATTTTACACACACTCTCACCCTCAACTCTCCACTTCATTTCTAACACTTAAAGTAGGCGTTTTTGGTGTTCTTGGCTTGACAAACCAAGAATCCAAACAACCCCTTTAAACCACCATCACCGCCATCGACTACCACCACTCTCCACCATCAATATCACTAGGTTTTGATCCATCAAAGAGGCATAGTTGTAGTGTTATTTCGAATCTATAAGCAATTGTGACGGAATTGTTCATAGTTTCCGGATTTTGCTTTGAATATAATAAAGTGTTCTTGGGAAATTCTTGTGAAATCACCATACTTTGCTCTTGGAATTGGTATGAATCTTGTTACTCTTTTGAATATAATCTTTGTTGAATCCATGATGAATTCTATGTGTTTTGTTACTTTGATTATGGAGTAGTAATCTTATGTTTGTTTGGGCATAATGTGATCTTGGATATGGAGTGTTTGGATATGAGTTTATTGAATTGGTAAAACATATTTTATACAAGAATATAGGCCGAAAGGGTTCTTTTATATATGTGTTTAATCATTCCACTTAATATATTGGTTATAATAACTTATAAAGGCCGAAAGGATTTGTTGTTATTAATCGATATAATCACTAGTTATATTTAAAGGCCGAAAGGATTTATAACTTGTGATAACTCTATTTTCTAAATTTATAAACACTATTCCAAACACATCATTATCCAAGTGATCATTGCCTAAACAAACATACCTTAATCATTTGATTGAATCATCCTTTAATTGCTTTCTTTGCATTATTCGATATATGCTCGTCTTGGTTAATTTGATCCGTGACAATCATCTTAGCCTTAGCACCTTAATTACAAACTGTGAAAACTTTAATTCTCGTGGAACGACCTAGACTTACCTAAAGCTATACTATACACGAACGGGTATACTTCATGAATGTTGTATTTTTAATAAAAATCGGTATCTCTAGTATTATAAATTTAAAACTTGGAAAACATACATCACTCACAATGTCTTTGAAAAGTTTAGTATTTATATAAACAGCTTCTATACAAACATGTGGGGAAATATACGTAAGGAAAACGTAACCGCAAAGAAAAGATGTACGCAAGACACAAACGTAAGCTCGTAGCAAAATAGAGCTCAAGGTAAAAATAAACGCAGGGCAGAGGTAAACCCATATCATAGCAGGCTCAAGGCAAAATGATACTCACATATACGCCATAGGAAAAGCACGTATAAGGCACACATAAAAGTATGTAAGGATCACATACTGGTTATAGACCAGATCAAGATATTCTACATGGTTCTCTATAACCTTGGCTCCAAATACCAATCTATCACACCCCCAAACGGGGCCTGGACGGAATACGTGTCCGAGGGCATGACGTCATAATAATTCGAACTCAAGGCAAAGGGAACGACCACTAATGAACGTTTTGA
The DNA here is from genome assembly GCA_026074375.1 of Tanacetum coccineum. Lineage (NCBI taxonomy): Eukaryota > Viridiplantae > Streptophyta > Magnoliopsida > Asterales > Asteraceae > Tanacetum > Tanacetum coccineum. The sequence continues at coordinate 26,853 of BQNB010065629.1, forward strand.
AAATCATAACTCGTTGCATTTATTAGTCTTACAAGATATCAAATGAAATTAAACATTGCGGAAGCATAATTAAATTTCAAAAGACAACGAGTATGATTGATAAGAAAAGTCTTGAAAGATGATATTATATTGCACGTAGACTCCACATAGCACATTAGAGAAGTCCAAAGCTAAGCACCTGAGAAAAATATGCTTAAAACGTCAACATAAAGTTGGTGAATTCATAGGTTTGAATGTGTAATAAGAATGGACCACAAATTTTGCCAAACGTATGTAACTATTATAACAAATACAATATCACATAACAAGGTATTTACGTTGCACTAAGCTCATGACACCGAGGCTAAATGTAATGGAAGCATGTATAATGCTTAATAAACTTGCCCTAACGGGTGCCATAACGACGAAACACCGTATCACTCGACATAGTATACGTCCGTTTATTCGAGTGCCCTATGGATGGTAAGAGCTACTTACCCGGACGGGGATGATTAGTCCCAATAGATCTATTTACAACACTCGCGCTCACTTAACCAATCCCATTGGTCATAAGTAACTAACAGTTCATGATAACTCGGGGCATACAAGTTTCAACACTACTTAGGCAACACGTAAACAGGATTGGGAAATCGTAAAGCATTTGTGTCCAATGTTTAAAAGCAAACAATGTTTCTCACCCCAAATAGTAAAGCAAAATAATAAAAACATAAGGCTATGAACTCACCTTAAGCAAACGGTGAGAAAGTAATTCAACGAAGAGTATACCGAAAGCGAACGACTCTAACTACGACCTAATTAAAAGACGTGCTTCAGATACAAGGAAGATAAATATCTTAACATCGGATACGACACTTATACAAGAAATATCAAAACATCGGATATGACGCTTATACAGGAAATAGACATCGATATGTGTTTGTGCTTTAGTTTATTTAGTCAAAATGTGTCATTACGAAAGTATAAGGTTTATAGTTACGTTACGTCGTGTTTTAGGAAAAGTTTCCATTTTCAGAAAGTTACTATTTTTAGAAAGTTTCTATGTTAGGAAAGTTCTAAGTTTCAGGACGTTGATACCGTCCTCTAATATTTGATGATTCCATATATCCTAAACGCAATAGTGAAACCTAAACGTCTACTTCTTAAGTCCGTCTCACCAAGATTTACTTAAAAGTTTCTATTTTTAGAAGTTTCCGTTTTAGAAATCCTGATATTATGTTTGCGACTTTTCTAATGTTCCTACTTAATATACTAGTGTTACTATATGTTTCGCCAATGTTTTAAAAGCTCAAACAATCCTGAAAGTGTTCGAAAACTTATTTTTCTATTTCTAACAGCACCTATATTAGTTATTTTTCCAAAAAGTGTTCCAAAATTCCTTTCGCCATAACTTGGTCGTTTTAAATAATTTTTTAGTGTTCGAGATATTAAAATCTATCTATTCGAAACAAGCTATCCAAAAACAACCTTCTCGGCTAATGAAAACATTTTTAAGTGACAAAAAACCTCAAAACAAAATCAGACCAGCAACCTTGCATTTCGCAAACGCTCCCAAAAATACATCCCAACTTCTCAATAGTGCTTATTCTAACCTAATCCCGTTCACTACTAATCCAACCAACAAAATCCACTCTTAATATATCCTAATCCTATTGCAACATAGCAATCAACTCAAACTCACCTTAATAACAATATGTATATAAGAGAGAATAAAAACTTCATTACTTTATAAACCCATCTTGTTTCTTTTGAAAAATGCATAAACAGTAAAGGAATCATAACATATATGTAAGAACATGAATGAAATTAGAAAAGAAAGGAAAAAGGTTCAAGAACAAGCTTACAAATGGTGGAAAACAAGATATAAGAACAAGAATAATGAAAGGAGATGTAGATCTTGAAAACCCCTAATATATATATAAAACCCTAACTTGTAAATGTTGCAAAAACCTTGAAATCCTTTAACCCACACTTGAAACCACATTTGATATGACTAATAATCAACCTAGAACACTTAGATCTTAAAGGAAAATCAAAAGTATGGAAACCGTATTAAGGGTGATGGTGGCCGTGAGCTTCAAGAACAAAGGAGGAGAGAAGAAAAGTTTTTGTGGCTTTGTAAAATGAATGGTAACCCTAAAATGAAATTATGTATGGTATTTATACTTAAAGGGTTAGGGTTTAGGACAAATATTTTACTGTATAAGTGACCAACACACACTACATATGTGTGTGTGTGTGTGTATTCGGCTAGGAGTAAGAAAAAGGGGGGTCCAAACTTTTCTTTGGCTCCAAGGCTTGTGTTGTGAGTGGCTAGTACTATGTGGTCCATGGTACCTAGCAAATGGTGTAAGAAATTGTTGGTTCATGGGAGGTAAAATACAAGAGTGTCATTTTATAAGGCTTACACATGCATGTGCATGGTTAAAATTCAAATAAAAGATGCCTTTGATTTAATTTAGGGCTTATGGTGATTTATTGTGAGTTTAGTCATTCGAATTGGGCAAAAGGGGAAGGGATGACAAAATTTTTGATATTAAAACATGAAACGAACAATAACTAGGGTTTACATGCAAAGGTGACAACTTTCTGGGTCTTCGTTTAACCTAAAACACGAAAAACGTAAAATGTACGCGGAAAACGTAGAAATTGAAAACGTAAGTGTACGTAAACCACGCAACACTTTAAAATGACTAAATCAAAATAATATAAGTAGACTATACTTTGTCCAGAGTCGAAACGCGTTCGATAACGTTTTTCAGTTTTACGCGGGACAAGTTCCCGGATAAATACAAATTTAACACGTAACTTATAAAAATTAAAATTAAGCACATAAAAGTTTAAAATAATGACTTGGAAATTTATGGAG
>BQNB010065630.1:0-32811 GCA_026074375.1 Tanacetum coccineum
ATACCATATTTCTTCAAAGATTCTAGAGCATATTTAGACTGGTTTAAAAAGATGCCTCTAGGACTTTGTGAAATCTGTAGTCCTAGAAAAAATGATATTTTACCCATCATCGACATCTTAAACTTTGAATACATTATTTTTGAAAAGTGGTCACATAATTCAGGTGTAGTAGACGCAAAGATTATATCATCAACATAGATTTGTACCAGGAGAATATCTTTTCCTTGTCTTCTTATGAACAATGTGGGATCCACGGTTCCTTTAGAGAATTTCTAAGAGAGTAAAAACTTTGACAACATATCGTACCACGCGTGAGGAGCTTGTTTCAACCCATAGAGAGCCTTCTTAAGCTTGTACACATGATTCGGATTGTCTTGATCCACAAACCCATCCGGTTGACTGACATAAACTTCTTCACGCAGAATGCCGTTAAGGAATGCCGTCTTAACATCCATTTGGTAGACGATCATATTCATGTGAGCAGCGTATGCGAGGAAAATTTAAACAACATCAAGTCTAGCCACTGGAGTAAAGGATTCCTCAAAATTAATTCCCTCTTGACGGTAACCATGAGAAACCAAACAAGATTTATTCTTAAGAATTCCTCCCATTTCATTAAGGTTTACCTTATAAATCCATTTTAAAGTAATGACCATCACTTTATCTGGACGTGGAACGAGTTCCCAGACTTTAAGGCATTTAAATTCATGTAGCTCCTCTTGCATTGCTTCAATCCAACATGCTTGAGTTAATGTGTCTTTATAGTTCTTTGGTTTAACTGATGTGAAAAAGGCATCGTAATAACAAAATAATGCTTGTTCATGGAGTTGAAGTCTTGTGGAAATAGGTCTTTCAAGTTCACCGATGATGTTTTCTAAAGGATGATCCTTGGTCCATTTGGTAACGTGTTCTGAGTTAGGAGTAGCAGTATGCACAACAGTAGGAATAATATCTGAAGAAGAAGATGCTTCATAATCGTTTTCTGGAATTAGAATACCAAAGAACGGATCGTTATTCATGTGTGCAACATCTAAGTCATGATTGTCTTCTTCAACATCGTTAGAAATGATAGGAGATTGAGTTTCGGGTGTTGTTTGTGAGTTACTAGGTGATGGTGCATCTTGATTAACAGTTGTTGAGGAAGGTAAACAGGTTGATGCAGAGGGTTCTAGAGCTACTACTTTAGCAATTGGAGCAATGACTTCAGGGGATGGGTGATCAACACTAGATGGAGGAGTGAGTAATTCATCAAACAGCGGTTGCAACAAAAGATCCTAATCAGTTCTTGAAGGTGGTACAAATGGTGTTGAAGGAGGAGGGTTTGGCATGAGTCTTGAGCTGATTATTGTAGGAGTCATTTCATGAAGTACAGGTCCTAAACTGCTGTGTTCAGAAGCCATTGTAGTCAGCTCATCAAAATCTACATGAATTGTCTCAATGATTCGTCTGGTACATCAGTTGTAAATTTGAAATGCTTTCTTTATGGGTGCATAACCAATGAAAATACCAATATCAGCTTTTGGTTGTAACTTGCCCAAGTTCTCACTATCGTTTGTCGGATAACAAAGTGCACCAAATACATGGAAGAATGATAAGTCGAAAAGTTTGTCATGTAAAAGCTCATATGGTGTTTTGCCGTGACGAAGACGTATGACGGAACGATTTTGGGTATAACATGCAGTAGCAACTGCTTCTGCCCATAAGAATAACAGAGCTTTTGCATAAATCAACATTGTGTCGGCAGCTTCAATTAGCGTACGATTACGTCTTTCAATGACACCATTTTACTGTGGAGAGCGAGCAACAGATGTTTCATGAGAGATGCCAACCTTCTCATAATATTCATGCAAAGTTTGATTAACAAATCCAGTTCCATTATCTGTTTTGATTCTTTGGACAGGCACTTTAAGCCGCACTTGGATCATCTTGAGAAATAGAGGATTAGATGAAATCTGGGTTCGTGTGTGTCAACTTTAGTGACCACCTAGATCTATGATCCTCATATGACATCTGAGATATAGAATTGTCGCGAGATGTAAGTGCATCGAACTGAAATGAACGAGAGAGCAGATAGGCGCGCTCACTTGATGTTCCATGTTCTCTACGCAGTGTTTGCCACGTGACAGCGGTCATTTGGATTGCCACTGTAACGGATTAGCTCATGAGGAGAGAGAGTGTTGTATTGTCTAATGGAGGGTGTCTTCGAGATGTTTGTTTGGTGGGGTTATGTCTGCGTCTGATGCTAGACGCGACACTCTCTGTTTGCACTAGTCAAGCAGAAGATCACAAGTAGAAACGGTCACAGTCTCTTCTCCTGCAAGGTTAATCGCTGTATGGGAATAAGACCCAGCGAGAACGCGCGAAGACTCGCTGGGTGTTCATAGGCATAATAGAGTTGATCGCTGCACACACACGTAGGTAAGTTGAGAGACAGACGGCACAAGTTGCATGAAGTCTGGACTGTGTGTCGCTCTGGTGCCATCTTGGTTGTGCAAATGCGAGGAGACTTGATAGGATACGGGAGGAACGGTATGCACAATCTCGTATTCCATGTGAGAGACGAGGAGGTCGTGATTATTTTGCGCTCTCGGAGAACTTTCGGAGCATGCATTGACGTGTAAGCCCATATATAACGAGACAGTTTCTTTGTCTACTATATAGCATACACACATTCTGAAAGTTATGAAAGACATTGAAGTGAATATCCTTGTGAAAGTTTTTGTGGAGACTATGTAAGTATACAATTTGACAGTTCTGAAATCAGTAGCTCTTAAAAATATACCGTGAGAGTTACCGCGAATTCACGCACTCTCTTGACCTTTTACTCTATGGCCAAAAACTTAACCAACCATCGTATTTATGGCGGCATTTACTTGCTCGGGGCACCACTTCAGTGTTTGAAGTAAACACGATATATCCCTCATCAAACTTGAAAATTGACTCTTCTAGAGGTAATTCCCCAATATTTGTTGTCTTGAAGCGTGAAATGTTGTGATTGATGAATGGTTTGCAAGTAGAGAAGGTGAAGAAAAGGCCTCTATTGTACACATATACACTCTAACTAAGAGCTCTCAATCTAAGATAAGTACAAATCAGCCTCTTGAGGCTATCTCCACATCTGGATTCTGCGTAGCTGTGACATGAGCACTACAATGTAAACTCCTTTAAGTGATTGCTTTATTAACCCGTGAGTACGACAATGTTTGTAATCCCTCTACATCGGTATATAGTTAATTCTAAGTAGCTCATCGATAACTCGTATCACTGTTCAAGCATGTCATCTCTAATCGATAGATTAAGTGTTTTGAAGAAAAGAGCGGTAGAAATTTATAATAGGACAGTCACTCGAATGATGAAATGAAGTAGTAACTCCTCCGGTGATAACCACCACTTCATAGAACTACAAAATAAAAGCAGGATCATCCAAATCATACCTATCGTGATTCACTGGACATTCTAGAATAAGAAATCCAGATCCACATTAATTCCCAAATCTTTCGCTAGTTTGATCTTTTTAGCTGATTTCTTATTAGCGATCGGTTTTGTAATGTACTCTTGCTTTCATGTTGAGTTGTTGTTGCTAGTTCTAATAATGGTCACGTTACAGACTTAGGCTATATTTCTTTTTAAAGTCTGTTAATGAAATCATATACTTCGTTCTAGTCTAAATTGACGTGGTTACGCTTTTCTTGTCACCACGGCTTTAATTTCCATTATTCCGGACACCTAACTCTTAAAATTAACAACAACCACATTATATATAAGAATAATGCAGCCACAATCGACAGCAATTTACATCAGCCCATCCTAAGTTCAATTAACGCAACTATTACCTACATCAACATACCCACAACATATCAATTCAATATCATCGGCCCACGCCTACAAAATTAATAAACCCGGTCATAGTTCTATTAGGCATATAAAATCAACTTACAAATCCTATAATGGTTACTATAACTTCAATGATCCTAGTCCACATTACACCTCAACATATAAATTTTCGTAATGTATTAATATAGTTAATAACGGTATAGCGTCCAATATATAGAATAATAGTATCAGTATTTTCCGTCGGGTTAAAGATAATCGCTTCTTATACAAAAACGACAATTATCTAAAAGTAACTCCTTTAAGTGATAGCTATAACCCGTGAGTACTACAATGTAACTCCTTACATCGGGTATAACTAGATAATCCAAGTCTCAATCATAACTGTATACGTTCAAGCAAGTCATCAATCGATAGATTAGGTTTGAAGAAATGGGGTAGAAATTAGAAGGAAGTCTCGATGATGAAATAAGTAGACGCCTCCGTGAAACCCACTTCAAACTCAAATAAGGGATACCAAATCAACTTCGTGATCACTTGACATTAGAATCCGAATCCTTAGCCGTTTGACGTTTTAGTGAATCTTATTCGGACCGTTTTTAATGTAATGTATCATGTTTGTTGTGTTGTTGTTTAAGAATGTCGTTAAACTAGGACAAATGTTAATTTTAAATGTCGTTAATGAATAAACATCGTCTAGTCTAACTTGACGTGAAAGCATTTTTGTCCCGGCTTAATCCATTAACCGGACTAACTATCAACTAACACCAACCCAATTTAAAGAATAATTCAGCCCATCACCAACAAATATACATTCGGCCCATCTTGTCATTAACCGAATATCCAACCCAAATCAATTAATACTTGGCCCACTCCAACAAATTAATACCCGGTCCACGTATATTAGGAATATAAAACCACTACAATCCCTAAATAATCTCATACTTAATGATCAGTCCAAATTAACACAAATAATATACATAATATATTAATACGTACTAATAAGGATAAGCCAATAATAGTATAGTATAGTATTTCCGTCGGGTTAAGAAAATCGCTTTTAACCAAAGCAATTATCAAAAACCTTCCGGGTCGTTTCCTCGGCGAGAGGTGAATGGAAATTCAAGAGAATGTTGGGAATCGAGCTTGATTGTCATAAAAGTTTTTGGTTTTGATTTTAAACTATTTTTATACTAAAAATTAAACTAATATTAAGTCTAAGATTTAAAACTACAAAATTATACTAAAATTAATCTAAACGATATAAACGACGAAAATGCTTGCTAAGTGACGTAAAATGTTCATCAAGTGCGGGCTTAGGTTTAAATCTTAAAAAGAAAACAAGTTTCAAGAAATTAAAAGACAAGTAAAGTAAAATGCTTATTAAAATAAATGACAAGTATTTAAATTGCATTAAAAATAAATGACGGTATGCAAATTTAAAAAAAATTAATTTTAAACCTTTTTAAACCCGCACCTAAATTCCAAGTCACTAATCACTTTGCAAACACAAGTAAACTACTCACTACTCATAACGAAATTAATCATAGCATTTAATGACAAAAATAAATCTACACTAAGCATGGCAAAAATCAAAGCATATTATAAAACGATAAAAATAAATCTAAACTAATGAATTGAAAAAGGATTAGAAAATGGAACCAAATTGGAGACCCGCAATTAAACGATTACCACCCGATTTATTTAGCTAAAACAACTAATCAAAGTCGGTCTAGCTAAATAAACCCGTAAGCTCCACGCCTCATGAGTAGACCGGTACCAAAAGCACAACACAAATATGTTATCTTTAAAACAGTTAATACATTTTTTCACTTTTGCAATTTAAACATATGGCCCAATTATATTTCTCAGATCAAACGTAGCCCAAGTACAAGACCGAGGCCCAAATTACAACTTGTGGCCCAATGATTCTAAAAGCCAAACGCATCAGTTTAAAAAAAATAAGAACGGAAATAGAATCACTTAGAATAATTGAACGATAGGAATTTTAACCAAAACTCTATTAAGCTCTTATGGTTGGAACTTTAAACTAATATTTAAATCAATGAGTTTAAGATGAAACAAATAAGCAACGAAAGGAAATAAAAAGCATAATTGAACGATAGGAAACAAAAACTAATTTTCGACTTCTATGGTAAGATCACTCGAAACTAAAACAGATCTAACAACAGTTAGCAAGGAAACAACAACTAAAGATGTAGGTTAAGCAATAAGCATTTAAACTACTAAAGTTGATGAATCGAATAAGCACATAAGCACTCAAAAGTTAGATCTAGCACTTTAAGCTCTCTTAAATCTAATAAGCTATATAGAAGCTAATTAAGACAGAAAATAAGAGCTTCTGACAAAACAAAAACAGAATAAGCACATAAATAAGCTAAATTAGAGCTTATGAGAGCTTATTGAATCGAAAATTTGCTTAAAAACTTTTGAAATTGAATCGAACGAGCTTAAGAGCTTATAAGAGTCATTTTCTAATCCTCTAAGAACTTTTGAGAAAGATAAGCCACGAAAATAAGCACGAATTTTCAGCTTATAGAATAATCTAACACGAAATATAGATTTAACGAGATATTAAGCAAATAAAAAGCAAAACGAGATCTTCAATGAATTTTAAACCACTTCTATTACATCATTACATTAAGTTTGCGAAATAAGAAAGGTACAATAAGCAATAAAATTGAAATAAGTTGTTACAAAAAATAAATAAGCTAAAAATACTAAAACTAAACTAGAAAAATAAAAGAAGAAAAAAACTCTCCAGTGAGGGGGTGGCGAGTTTACTTTTATAGGGTGCTAGGGGTGCTTTTGTAAAATTGAACCTAATGATTGAGCCAATGATTGCTTCCCATTCTTGTCACATAGATTGAGTATATAATAAATGAAGATCCAGCCGCTATTAGAAGGCCACGTGTCCCTTTTAACTGCGTACTTCGTACGCTTTAATGCTAGCCATCTGATTTCCTTTTTGTAATGTTGAAATGAATTGAGATATAGCATTTTTCTCTCCGCCACGTGTGCTTCTTTGATTCGTTCAATTCTTTGTAATGGGTTGGTACGTGATTAGTTGGGATTTATTTCTTTCACACGTGACTGCCTTCATTTCCTTCTTTGTTGCAAAAAATGAATTTGAGATTTATAGATGAATTCCCCGCCACGTGTCGACATACTACTCGCCCCTCCAAATACTAGTGGGGAGTCATGTGATATAAATGGGATTAATTTGAGGGCACGTGAGGTACTAGTACTTCATAAATTCATTTCATAAGCAAATTTAACATGGGCCAAGTAGCTTTTATGTTGGGCTTTTTAATAGATTGGGTTGGCCCGGCCCGTTAAATGGGTTACGGGTTGGCCCAATAAGATCTGAAGGCACCGCTGGACTCGTTTTCTCGCACTTTTTTCAATCCCGTGCTCGGTTTTGTCCGGTTTTGTCTTTATTTTTGTCTTTTTCTTGATATTCGTACCTGCACATACACAAACACAAAAACAAGCATATATTTGCCATTTTAATTATGTTTTTGGACTTTTGGGTTCGTTTTTCAAGGTAAAAGATATGTACAAAAATAGGGAATACCAAATTCCCCCATACTAAAGTATTCTTGTGTCCTCACGCAATGTAATAAATACGCGCTTAAAATTAAAAATTCCAAACCCCTCAAACTAATCACCTTGAAAAGTAGCAAAGTGCTCATCTAAAGGAATTAAGGAATCAATAATTAAGAAACGCCCCGTTTTTCCATTTTCAATATTTTTCTATTTTTATACTTTTTCATCACTTTCCATACTTCAATCACTTCATAACACATTTTTTTTAGTCTCATTATTCTTCGATGATACTTAGGATCCCATGGAATAAAGCAAAAATAAATCATCGCCCCAACTTTCACTTTTCCAAACTAAGCTTAAAAAACAAGATCATTATCAAGATACAAGTCATGATAATAACACTATTCTTCCTTTTTTCTCATAATATCTAATTGTGTACTTACTTTTCCCCTCCCCATAATCCTAATTTTGTATCTCTAATTTTACTTAAGGACATATACCCAAGGCCTTTAAGACTTTGTTTCGATATTTATTAATTCCAAAAATAAAGCGGGACGGTTGAAAATAAAGTTTAGCTTCCACCCTTATCCTTGAAAAACCGATGAAGTGAACGAAATTTTAGCTTTTGTTGCATTCGTTGATTATTTCTAGTCTACGCGGTTTAGCTTAAAAGTAAATATTAAAAGTTAAACGCGTATCAGACTAAAATAAACAGTGATTATTAATAGAGTCGTACAACGACATGAAAATGAGAAATGTTACAATATACCCTAAGGCTCTTTAAGGCATGAACAATTTAATCACTTACGCCATATACCCTTAGGCTCTTTAAGGCATAAGTAATCTCATGATTAACTCTACTTACACCATATACCCTTAGGCTCTTTAAGGTGTAAGTAAAGCAATTATTCATATGATATATATAGTATGCCAAATTCCGAATCCCGATGTGTACCTATTTTAATTACATCGTCTTCCAAGTTAGTGGAAAGTTACTAAAAATTAAGTTGAACCAGACTACCTTATTTATTAAACATTATTAATACACAAGTGAAACAAGCTAATGGGAGAAAAAGCCACAATTAATAATTATGAGTTTGAAAGAGACCCAACTACTCTATGACTTATACTTGACTCTATCATTTCTCGTTCTTCGCAATTTAAAATCTCTAAGAAAGAAACTCGCGAATGCTTAGCCTAGCGAATTAAGATCGGCACTTTAACAAGTCACATAGACTGGCAACAATTTTAACTCTAATAAATCAAGTTCGGCATAATGGATAAGCCTACATAAGACTAGCAACAAACTCGATTTAAATATGTTAAGGAAAAAGCTAAGGTATAAAACCGGTCGGATCAAAATTTATTTCTTGTTCTCACCTTTATTTGTGTCACAATACTTATTTCATTTCTTTATTCCAACATTTATCACTTTTTTTTACATTTTTGCTATTTTCACATAAATCACATATTTTTGGTGGAAAAACGGGTTACGTGAGAACAACGGTTGCAGGTATAATCAAATCGATAGATTCCTCCCATACTAAAACTACACATTGTCCTCAATGTGAGATAGATTCCTCCATACTAATTTCAATGTATAATCTTGATATAAAAGGCTCTCAACGCAAATCTAAAGCCGTTTATTAAGTATGCTAATAGATAAACGTTAGTCAATAAGATTTAGGATATCGAATTCCCTAAATGAAGCTGAGGATATGAAGCTCGAATGTATGAATGGACAAAACCATGAGCACGAGAGTCTTCAAAATCCGTAAACCTTTAGACCTAAAAACCACAAAACACAAAAAAACACGAAAAAGGAAAAGGACGACCCCTCTCACAATTATTTGTTAAAAATAGATAGAAGATAGAAACGCTTGTTTTAGTGTAAACCGAGTCCCACGAGTTGACTCGACCCCGAAACCGAATTAAGTTGTTCCAATGTGGAAGCAAATGGAAAAAAAATTTCTCATTCAGCTTTCATTAATGTTTGGTAAACATTAAAGCACATGAACGTTCCACCCGATGAGGATGCCGCCGCTCTAAGTAGATATACCGGGTCAAAAATAGTGTACTTACACTCCCGGTGAGAGAAAGTAAAGGGAAGAAGTCCTGTAGGGTAGGTGAGAAACGGGAAAAAAGTCCAAATGACAAATGTGAAGGAATCGTCATCTTCAACATTTTGAGAAACAACAATCTCACCTCCCCCTGGGTCAAAACAATCATCATCATTAAGCTTATCAAAATCGTTCTTCACGGCCGTATCGGGCTCAAAATCAAAAGTCAAATGCACACATCCGGTGGATTCCGGAAGGATGAAGAGGAGATGACGTGATCATTAAAAGGATCAATGGTTAAATGACGTCAATTATTCGTAAAGGGAGGGGAATCATTGCTAAGCAATTCTTCAAGAAAACAAATATCCCCTTCCGAGTCATAGTCGTCATTCTCAATGCCCGGTGGCATCGAGTCATCGGAAGCAAGAAATAAATCGATCTCCTCCATAAAAGAGTCACTATCCTCAACGAGGATAGGAGATGGAGAGAGTGAACATCAAAAATCGGAATGAGCAATTTCCCAAATTCAAGTTTTTTTTCTGGCGATCCGGGAGAAGAATTATCATACAACCAATACACCACAGACATTTCTCCTCAACAAGTCGGCTTTCACAATTCCCGGTGGAATTTGAATCGATAGACCCCGATTTTCACCGAAACTCCTCGAGAAGATAATCAAACTTAGGTGAAGAATCAATCGAAGTATCTCGATTAAGCAAAGATTCGATAAGATTAGACTCGGCATTAAAAGAATGCGGATCTATCTTGGTAGAAATGATTTCTTCGTCATCAAAAAGAGGGTTTGAATAAATCTTGAAATTTTCCATCAGAACGTCCTCATCAGAAAGTGACTCGTCATCACTAGAGGTGAAATCGTCGTTTGAATCAAAAAGAGGATTCGAGAAAGTCGTAAAATCATCACAAACTGGCATATCACACTCACTTTCATTATCGGAAAAATCCTCGGACTCACTTGGGATTGGGACAAGGTTCTTAACACTAGACTTTATTAATTCGTCTGATTCCTTTTCAGGAATAGTGCTAAGATGCTCGTCCCCCATTATAAGAGAGTCCTCGGGCTCTCTAGTCGGTAGGACGGGAGGGGAAGATGTGATAGCAACAGATGGAGAATATCGAGCAATAATATCTCTCAAAGGAATAGAATCATCCTCGTCGTTACAAATAGATTTAATACGTTGTGAAGCAGCAAGATACTTTTCTTCCATTAAAACGCGCTCCTTTTTCCGCATCTCGATGTCCAAACCACTATAATCTTACAAGAGTTGTTTAATTTTAATCTCACAATCTCTTTCATATTCATCATCAATCTTCTCACCTCGAAATCTTTTATAACTCAAATTATTTGTGATATCATTAATTTCGTCATCAATCAACCGCTTCTCACTCATTATTTCTTCTATGCTCATATCTTTCTTTTTAAAACTCCCCTCTTTATTAATCCTCTTGATTTCAAGAAGTTGAAAGGTAGAAAATTGCGAGGGTTGAATTTAGTCACGACCAAAAGAATTAGAATAATTGAAATTTTGGTTCATCGGTTGACACTGGAAAGTCTTGTGAGGACCCCCGCAATTATCACAACAAAGAAAACTTGGTGACTTATGTGAATAACAATTATCATTATAGTTTTGATTGTAACATGATTCCTGCTCATAGACAAGCGAGAATCGTGGTGGACAATCATAGTCATAATGAGAATTGTTTCCACATAACTCGCACAAGTATGTATCGTATTGGGGTTGTGGAGTGTAGTCGGAAAAATTTTGATCATTTTTGAAATAATTCGAATTTGAATCATAAGCGAATGAATTTTCATTTCTCGAAGCGCAAAACGAACAAAATCCATCTTTTAACGGGTCTTCACACCCACAACAAGTGACTGGCTTCCCATCGCCATAAGTGCAATTTAAACAAGTTCCATCTAGAAGATTAACACCACATTGTTGGCACGTACATAGATAACAATAGAAGCCATCACATGGTTGTCCACACCCCGCACACTTGCGTTGGTTGAATGACGTCATAAGAATTAAACAATATAGAGGATAAGAAGAAAGAATTAAACGGATAAGAGGGTAAAGGAGAATATTTTTAGATTTTGAAATAATACATAAGAAAAGAAATAAAAATAAGAAATAAAAATATTTTTGGTATTTTTTTAATATTTATAAAAGAGAATAAAAATAAAAATAAAAATAAGAAGAAAAATATTTTTGGATTTTTATATTTTTTTATAAGAACGAAAATAAACTTTCTGAAGAAAGGATCTTCAAGGCTCGAATACGAACAATCCCGTAAAAATCGCTACACCTCTCCCCGACAACGGCGCCAAAAATTGATTCACGTCCGAACACACTATATATAATATATAATATATAAGGAGGATATCAATAATAATATAGTATAGTATTCCCGTCGGGTTCTAGAAAATCGCTTTTAACCAAAGCAATTATCAGAAACCTTTCGGGTCGTTTCCTTGGCGAGAGGTGAATGGAAATTCAAGAGAATGTTGGGAATCAAGCTTGATTGTCATAAAAGTTTTTGGTTTTGGTTTTAAACTATTTTTATACTAAAAATTAAACTAATATTAAGTCTAAGATTTAAAACTACAATATTATACTAAAATTAATCTAAACGATATAAACGACGAAAATGCTTGCTAAGTGACGTGAAATGTTCATCAAGTGCGGGCTTAGGTTTAAATCTTAAAAAGAAAACAAGTTTCAAGAAATTAAATGACAAGTAAAGTAAAATGCTTATTAAAATAAATGACAAGTATTTAAATTGCATTAAAAATAAATGACGGTATGCAAATTAAAAAAAAATTAATTTTAAACCTTTTTAAACCCGCACCTAAATTCCAAGTCACTAATCAATTTGCAAACACAAGTAAACTACTCACTACTCATAACGAAATTAATCATAGCATTTAATGACAAAAATAAATTTACACTAAGCATGGCAAAAATCAAAGCATATTATAAAATGATAAAAATAAATCTAAACTAACGAATTGAAAAAGGATTAGAAAATAGAACCAAATTGGAGACCCGTAATTAAACGATTACCACCCGATTTATTTAGCTAAAACAACTAATCAAAGTCGGTCTAGCTAAATAAACCCGTAAGCTCCACGCCTCATGAGTAGACCGGTACCAAAAGCACAACACAAATATGTTATCTTTAAAACAGTTAATACATTTTTTCACTTTTGCAATTTAAACATATGGCCCAATAATATTTCTCAAAGCAAACGTAGCCCAAGTACAAGATCGAGGCCCAAATTACAACTTGTGGCCCAATGATTCTAAAAACCAAACGCATCTGTTTAAAAAAAATAAGAACGGAAATAGAATCACTTAGAATAATTGAACGATAGGAATTTTAACCAAAACTCTATTAAGCTCTTATGGTTGGAACTTTAAACTAATATTTAAATCAATGAGTTTAAGATGAAACAAATAAGCAACGAAAGGAAATAAAAAGCATAATTGAATGATAGGAAACAAAAACTAATTTTCGACTTCTATGGTAAGATCACTCGAAACTAAAAGAGATCTAACAACAGTTAGCAAGGAAACAACAACTAAAGATGTAGGTTAAGCAATAAGCATTTAAACTACTAAAGTTGATGAATCGAATAAGCACATAAGCACTCAAAAGTTGGATCTAGCACTTTAAGCTCTCTTAAATCTAATAAGCTATATAGAAGCTAATTAAGACAGAAAATAAGAGCTTCTGACAAAACAAAAACAGAATAAGCACATAAATAAGCTAAATTAGAGCTTATGAGAGCTTATTGAATCGAAAATTTGCTTAAAAACTTTTGAAATTGAATCGAACGAGCTTAAGAGCTTATAAGAGTCATTTTCTAATCCTCTAAGAACTTTTGAGAAAGATAAGCTACGAAAATAAGCACGAATTTTCAGCTAATAGAATAATCTAACACGAAATATTGATTTAACGAGATATTAAGCAAATAAAAAGCAAAACGAGATCTTCAATGAATTTTAAACCACTTCTACTACATCATCACATTAAGTTTGCGAAATAAGAAAGGTACAATAAGCAATAAAATTGAAATAAGCTGTTACAAAAAATAAATAAGCTAAAAATACTAAAACTAAACTAGAAAAATAAAAGAAAAAAACTCTCCAGTGAGGGGGTGACGAGTTTACTTTTATAGGGTGCCAGGGGTGCTTTTGTAAAATTGAACCTAATGATTGAGCCAATGACTGCTTCCCATTCTTGTCACATGGATTGAGTATATAAAAATGAAGATCCAGCCGCTATTAGAAGGCCACGTGTCCCTTTTAACTGCGTACTTCGTACGCTTTAATGCTAGCCATCTGATTTTCTTTTTGTAATGTTGAAATGAATTGAGATATAGCATTTTTCTCTTCGCCACGTGTGCTTCTCTGATTCGTTCAATTCTTTGTAATGGCTTGGCACGTGATTAGTTGGGATTTATTTCTTTCACACGTGACTACCTTCATTTCCTTCTTTGTTGCAAAAAATAAATTTGAGATTTATAGATGAATTCCCCGCCACATGTCGACATACTACTCGCCCCTCCAAATACTAGTGGGGAGTCATGTGATGTAAATGGGATTAATTTGAGGGCACGTGAGGTACTAGTACTTCATAAATTCATTTCATAAGCAAATTTAACATGGGCCAAATAGCTTTTATGTTGGGCTTTTTAATAGATTGGGATGGCCCGGCCCGTTAAGTGGGTTACGGGTTGGCCCAATAAGATCTGAAGGCACCGCTGGACTCGTTTTCTCGCACTCTTTTCAATCCCGTGCTCGGTTTTGTCTGGTTTTGTCTTTATTTTTGTATTTTCTTGATATCCGTACCTGCACATACACAAACACAAAAACAAGCATATATTTGCCATTTTAATTATATTTTTGGTCTTTTGGGTTCGTTTTTCAAGGTAAAAGATATGTATAAAATAGCGAATACCACAAGATATAAGCAGAAATAAGCACATGAATAGTAAATAAGCAAAATTTGAAAAAGTGAACTTACAAGAGTCCAAAGCTTATGGGCACGACAATAAGCTCTCAAACAGCTTATAACAACCTATATGCTTCCTAAAAAGCTCTAAACCAAGGCCATCCACAATAAACCTTGCTCCTTGCTCTTGACAGTTTTTGTGATTTTTTTTATTTTTGGACAGAAAAGTAAATAGGCTTCTATATAAGCTTTTAGTGAACCAAAAACTTATATTAGAGCTTAATGACAGTATTTAAATGACAATGAAAGGTATATGACAGTATGTAAAGAAAAGCTCTTAAAATTTCATTAACTTAAAAATGCTTAAAATGTAAATGACAATAATTAAAATGACAAGTATTTAAAATGCAATATTAAAAATGGTACAAACTTTGTTAATACAAATGATGGACTTAACAAAAATTCGACAAAAGGAAAAATAAGCTACAATGTCCTATTTATGCTAAGGGTCTTCATACTTGGTCTTCAAATGTGTCTCTTCACTGAGAGAGTTCTGAGGTGTGTTTGTTGTGTGAGAGGAATTCCAAAATCAATCTTGGCCATCCATTATGCTTTGAGCCCATGTCAAACAATCGCAGCCTTTCATTCCTTGTAATTTTCCTTTGTCCAATAAGGTTGTAGAGGATTGCCAAGGTGGAATGGCATCATGTGAGTGAGAGTGAAGTTTTTGGCTTGGTGTGAACAGTAAACGTGGTGAGAGGGACAGGGAAAGGTGAACAGGGTATTGGCGGGAAAGGGTTCTGTTTTGTTTGATATTATTAGGGTAATACTTTGCGAGATTGGCAAAAGTAGTCCTCCATCTTGTATGGTATTATTACATAGAAAGTCCTTGTGGTGATAACAGGTTTTGTGGGTTGGCAAGAATGGCCCTTCCATTTGTTATATATTATTTATTGAATGGTCCTTTGGGACTAACGACAGTTAGTCTGAAGGGGTTAAAAGGTTAACGACAGATACATGCTTTTGGGCTTATACATTGGTTTTGGGCCTTTTTAACTTTTAAATGGATTTGGGCCTTTTATGTGTTTTGGTCTTCATATAATGACTTAATGGGCTGACCCGGCCCATTAGATGGGTACGGGTGGGCCCATTAAGTATTTCTTTGATATCGGCTTTGACTTTGACCTTTGACTTGCGGGGTTGACTTTGACTTTGACTTTTTTAGACTTTGACTTTGTGTTTCACGCTTTTCTATTCCGTGCTCGGTTTTGTCGTTTTTGGCTTCGTTTTTCGTCCTTTTGTCGGATATCCGTTTCCTGCACAATATAAAAGAAAATATACAAATACAATGTATTTTTGGTACGTTTTTGGTCATTTAAGTCCGGTTATTGTGGAAAATGGTATGTGTAATTAAGCACATACCAAAATCCCCCATACTAAATTATTGCCGTGTCCTCACGCAATGCCATAAGTAAACACTTAAGAAAACTAAGACCCTCAATCCCCCTCGACTAATAACTTCAAAAAGTAGCTAAGTGTTCGTCGAGGGGAATGAAAGAATCAAAAGCTTTGAAAAGCCCCGTTTTTACCATTTTTAAATATATACACTTATTCCTACACATATTTTTGTATTTTTCCTTTTTTCTCATTTTGTGTACTTTTCTTTTTAGCAACTACTAACATATTTGACTTTCGTTATTTTTATAACTTTTAGGGTCATAGAACAAAACGCATTTCAATCCTAAAATGCCCCAAAAAGGATAAATTCATCGTTCCCGACTTTTCACTTGTCCCAAACCAAGCTTAAAACGAAATCACCGTTAAATATAAGTTAAGATGCTAACACTACTCATATTTGTAACTTGTGAACTTTTCACTCCCGACAATTATTATATATATTAGGTGAATGTGCCATTTCGAATTTCAACCATGGATCAACGTTTTGCAAAATTCTATGCTTCACATTCCACCCGAGAATAACGAGTTTGAAGGCGAGATCATCCTATGTAGCGACTTTCGTCTCGGCACATCCCAACCTTGCGGCTAAGTGACAAGCTTTTGACACCCCACAGAGACAATAACGAACATCACGACCTTCGGTTTTCAAAAACTCTTAGGTTTCCCGTATATAAATAGCCATATTTAGAAAAATTAAAATGAAATAGTCTTAGTTCAAAAGCATATTTAAATTTAAGAAAAAGATATTTTCCCTATATTTATTAATTCACGTTTACTACACTTAATACAATTATTCATTCTTAAGGAAATCCTTGACCTTTTAGAAGGCTGCAACATCGGTTGTGAGCCGGCAAAAAAAAAAGAAATGCATCAAACATTTATCAGACCTTATATAAAAACTAAGTTCCTTATTTAAAAGACGTGCAATATCGGATTGTGAGCCGGCAAGATGCAGTAAACTTGTTATTAGCCCATGACGTTATAATTATTATTACCATATTTTTTTTTTACATAAAAATACCAACTGGATGATAGAGAGGCAATTTCGATTTTAGAGAAAATGTATAAGTATAAATGTAGAGTGAACTACGGGAAGAGTGCAAGAGTGTGACGAGGGAAGGCGGTGGTCGCAAAGGAGACTGGGGGTAAAATTGTTGTATTGGATGCGTAGTAGTATAGTAACTCACTAGTGGATATTTTGGGAAACGCTGAGGCAAGCACTAGGGGTGTTTAGTAAGATAGGAATTGCCTGATGACTGGTCTTATTTACGAGAGCTGCTCAAGTATGAGTAGGATAAAGGGCTGGGCTATCTAAACAGTATTAGTTAGCAGACAATAACCTCTAAGTCTTATGAGCTCTTAAGATTTCTAAATAATCATTGTTTAGCATCCAACTCATACTTAACTCTATCATTTTTTGTTCTTCGCAAAGATTCGCGAATGCTTAGTCTAAAAGTTAAGGAACAAGCTAGAGCTCAACACGCTCAATCGGGTCAAAATTTATTCTTATTCTACCCAGCAGGAAAGTCAAAATTGTGAGAAAACACTTATTTTGTTTTTGAAAAAATTTTATATTTTTTTCATTTTTTTGTTATTTTTGGTGGTAAAAACGGGATTACGCGAAAACAGCGACTGCATGCACAATCAAATCGAAGATCCCCCATACTAGAATCAAACATTGTCCTCAATGTTTTAAAGGGTACCTACGTAAATCTAAGGCCGTTTATTAGGTATGCCAAAAGAAAATCGTTAGTCGATAAGATTAGGATATTGGGATTCCCAAAATGAAGCTGAGGATGTGAAACTCGAGTGAATGAAGGACAAAACCGCGAGCACGAGAGTCATCACAATCCGGGAAATCCTGGACAATAAACCACAAAACACAAAACACGGGAAAGGTAGAGGCGAGCCTCTCACACAACACACTTATTCATTACTACTATTATATTAGGATAAGCATGGGTTGCCACCCACGAAGCGCTTATTTTTGTTAACCGAGTCTTGAGCCTGACTCGATCCCCCATACTTGAGTTGGTCAAGGAGGATAGAAATGGAGAAACGGAACATCCAAGATAGGAATGTTCTCTCCATGAATCAACATCGGGCTTTTATGATGAAAAAGCTTGGAAGCTTTAAAGCCCCGATGTGATGAAGAAGGAGGAGATTTCTCCTTTGAAGCAAGAACACCGTGATTGAAAACTTTGTCTTTATTTTCGGATGAAAATGGAAGTAAAGTATCAATCACGGGGGAATGAGTAGCAAGAAATCTCGTGGATTCGACTTCAATGCATATCCCCGGATCGTAAATCTTGTTTCTATCTCCGGAAGGAGAAGAAACATCAAGATCGGATCCGAGATCATTATGAGAAGGAATGAAGTCGAAATCCATATGAAGGGTGGGATGGGTGGGCAAAATATTAGGCACATCAACGGGGATGTCTTCCACCACATCAATGGTTGAATCTCCCGAATCGGGATAATCAACATGAAATGATTCGAACTCGGGAAGGGAGGTAGAATTATCGTCACCTTCCGAGTCGTAATCATCACTCTCAATACCCGGTGGTATTGAGTCATCCGGACCGGGAAATATATCGATCTCTTCCCTAAGAGAGTCACTATCCTCAACGGGGATAGGAAATGTGGGAAGAGACTCGATGATTGTATTTGGATTAGCATGAAAATCTTCTGGCGGACGGGGAGATGAATTATCAAATAGCAACCTCTCCATCATACTAATATACTCCTCGTGCTCTCTAACAATTCTTGGAGGAATTGTTATGAGTTCACCGGCGAACTCATCGAGGAGAGAATCAATCTTGGGAGAGGAAGCCATCAAAGTATCACGATTGAGTAATGATTCAAGAAGATAAGACTCGGTATCAAAACGATCATTTTTTGGAGTAGAATCGAGGTCTTCATTATGAATCGGATTAAACTCACTAGAAATGATTTCCTCGTCAAGATCAAAAAGAGGGTTTGAATAAGTTTTAAAACTTATTTCGTGAATAACCTCCTCATGACTTGACTCGTCATCACTAGAGGTAGAATCGTCGAAGAGAGGATTGGAAAATGTTGAATTTTTTTTTCGTTTGAGAATCATCACAATCGGGCACATCACACTCACTTTCGATATCAGAAAAGTCCTCGGACTCACTTGGGATTGGGACAAGGTTCTCAACACTAGACTTTATTAATTCGTCTGATTCCGTTGCCAGAATAGTGTCAAGATGCTCATCCTCCATTATGAGAGAGTCAACGGGCTCCACAGTTGATAAAACGGGTGTGATTGCAATACACGAAGGAAGTTCAGAAATAACATCACTCAATGGAATAGAACTTTCTTCATCATCGTCATCATCGTAAATAAAATTTAACCGTTGCGAAATACTAACATAAGCTGCATGCTCTTGTTGCAGAAGCTCTTTCTCCTTTTTCCTAATTTCAATACTTATTCCATTGAAATTTTGATTAAGCTCATAAATCCTAATTTCACATTCCCTTCTATACTGAATATCTATTCTCTCATTACGATAATCTTTAATCTGTAAGTCATTAATTAAACTTTTCATTTCATCTAAATAATGTTGCTTCAGATCCTCCATATCTTGGATACTCATTTCTTGAGGAGGTGATTGATCGATATTAGCCGCCCGTTCCTCTGCTAGTAATTCAGCACAAGTTTTTTCTTGAATCGATTGATGAATGACGGGGTGCTGTGGGGGTTCAAATTGGTCAAAACCTGAATAATTAGACTCATAACAAAGATTGGGATCATAATAATTCATCGGTTGACATTAAAAAGTCTCATGAGGACCTCCGTAATTTTCACAACAAGGTTCGTAGAAGATCACTTGTTGACATTGAAAAGTCTCATGCGGGCCCCCACAGCTGGTGCAACAAATATATTGTTGTTGAAAACCTTGAAAATTTTATGGGAAATTAATGTCTTGGTTGTAACACGGTTTCGGATTATAGATAAACGGAACTTGAGGTGGACAATCATAACCATAATGAGCATCGTTCCTACAAAACTCACAAGAATACGTCAGCGGTTGTGAAGGTGGGTTGAAAACGTTAGGAGAATCATCGACAAAATTAGGAGTGGCATCATAAGTGAATGAACTTCCATCTCCAGAATAGTATGTCGGATCAAAACTTGGCAAAGTTTGTGGGAGCTCATCAACGGTTTGATTGTTGCATGGTTCCGGATTAGAGATAATCGGAACTTGCGGTGGACAATTATAGCCATAATGAGCACCGTTCCCACAAGACTCATAAGTACATCGTTGACAAAAGATACCATCTAACGAATCACCACACTCGTAAAAACAATTTTGGTTGATTTGTGGAGGACTTTGTGAAAAAATTTGTGCAAAATTTTCAGTAGGGTCTTGATAATGGACACTTTGTTCTTGAGGTGTGTCATCAAAGTTAGGATTGTCATTCATTGACTCAATGGAATGAGTTAGGGGTTGCGGAGGTGGGTTGAAAACTTTTGGAGAATCAATGAAAGAATTTGGATTAGAATCATTAATGGATGAATTTTCATTACTTGAAGCGCAAATGAAGCAAAATCCTTAACTAAGACCAGATCCACACTTCTTGCAAGTACACCGTTTACAATATTCATCTTCTTCTAACGTATCTTCACAATGAAAACAACGACGTTGATTGAACGACGATGTTTGGGGTTGTAAATGTGAGTAGGAAGGATAAGAGTTCGGATTAGGATCACGAACAAAATTATCAACGGAACTCACATTTGAACAACAATGTTATTTATTATACAAAGCTTCACAAGACGAACATTCTTTAAATCCATACATGATGATAGAATTAAAGAGGGATAAGGAAAAGAATTAAACAAATTAGAGGGATAAGAAGAAGAATTAAATGGCAAAGATGTTAAAGGAGATTATTTTTGGTTTTTCGAGTTTTTTAAACAACATATTTTATTAAAGGACAAAATGAGATTGAATAACTTAAACAGATAATCAACTAGCTCCACGGTAGCTCTCTAAAAGAAAAACGCACGAAGAAGCGGAGGAGCAGGAAAGCGCGAAGCTATTAAAAACCTTCTCCTTTCGGGTCGTAGTTCGTCGGAACAACCCTCCTTAAACCCCTCTTATAGTTTGTTAATCAATTAAAGGTGAGCCGTACTTCACAAGTGACACAAAGGCAAGTTTTAATCTTTTGTTGTTTTTAAATACTTTAGGAAAAGTATTTATGATTATTTGATAATATATTCACAAAAATCGAGAAAATAAAATATTTTTGTATTTTTATATTTTTATCACAAGAAAATAACTTCATGAGGAAGGGTCTTCAAGGCACAACAAACTTCAACTCGGTAATCGTCTCACGGCCTCCCCGGCAACGGCGCCAAAAATTGATGTAGCAATTTATACTATATATATATATTATAATATAGGTGAAAATAAACAAATCACTTTTAAAACCCAAAAAGCAATAAGTTTAAATTCACAAATAAAAATATATATATCCGGAAGTATCGGTTTCTCGCTTCGTTATCCACAAAGTTTAAAACCGGACCCGGGTCGTTATGTCCCAACGAGGTCGCGAATTTGAAAATCGAGTTTTGGTTTGAGAATTTATGCTTGAATAATCAAGAGTTTGATTTGGTTATCTAAATCTACGGGAAAAAGCAAGTAAAGGAAATCTAAACCTAAAACGTAAGCATCTACGAAATTAAAAACGATAACGGGAATTAAAAACGAACGCGACATAAAAAACTAAATTATCAAATTAAAAACGATAACGGGAATTAAAAATGATTTTTTACCTTTTAATAAACCATAAATGACTAAAATGCAAGAACAAAGCAAACTAAACCAAAAACGGAAGCAATTTAAGCTTAAAAACACGAAAAACGTTAACGGGATTCAATCCCGTTCTTTAAAAATTCAAAATCTAAAATTTTAACCCTACGAAATCAAATTAATTTTCCTAAGTCCTAAATGATAAAAGAAAATTTTTTAAAAAAAGAATTATATTTTTTTGACTTTTATTTAATTTAATATGAATTAAAAACGTTTTTAATCTAAATTAAATATTCAAAATACTAAATTAATTATAAAAATTCTGGAAAAATACTAAAAAATACTTAATACTATGAAGAATACAGGAAAAATAAGATCTTTGAAAAACAGCTTCAAAATAAGCTGGAAATAAGCCACAAAGGGCTGATAAGCTTAAAAGGGAAAAAAAGGGATAAAAGATTAGCAAGTGGTAGGGCTAACAGATAGCCCTACCGGTGCCAATGGTTAGTGTATGTGTTGTTTGGGACGTGTGTGTGCAAAGGGAGAGGTAACAGATTCGACCCCTGTGGCCTCTCCTTTTTACTAACCATTTTTTTAATTTCTTTTTGACAAAGCTATAAAATAAGAAAAACTAAGCAACAGTGAGCACTTTTTAACACTAAGTCATTAAAGCTAAACTAATAAACATTTTTAAACTTAAATAAGCAACAACATAGACAAATAAGCTAAAACAAGTAAAGCCTAGACCTAATAAGCACTAGTGAACAGGAAATAAGCAAAAAGATTGAGCTGAAAAGAGCTATAAAGCCTAAGGAAAACCAACATAAAAATGCAGTTTTAAAGGACAAGGACCTATCTTTGATCTAATATTTAAGGACTGATAAGCATTTGAACTAAGCTGGAATTGGAAAACAGACTTAGACTAGGATTGAAAGAACACAGAAAAGCTGAATTTAAGAAATTTAAATAAGAAAAATAGCCTAATAAAAATCTGCATAAGCTGACTCTTAAGAACAACCTTAAACTAGCACTACTACTTGACTGTTTTATTCTTGACCAAAACTTACTCAAAGACACTTTAAAAAAAACTAAAACAGATTTATATTGAGGTAAAAGAAACAAGATTTGAAACAAAAACCATGCCTAAAGAAAATTTTTCACAAATGAGCAGTTTGGATTAACTTATGACTAACAGGTTTAAGATTCTGATAAAACAACCAACAAAACTTAACACTAACTATTATAAGCTTATGAAAACTAAAATTTAAGACTAATTTGAGTTTATGAAATCTGTCTTGATAGCCAAGACAGGTTTAACTTGACTTTATCATGCCAAACATCCTTGTCCCAAACACCCCTTAAAAAATGATGAAAACACTTTTCAAGGATAAAACAGACTTAATGAGCATTCAATTAGTAAAAACAGATTTTAAACTAAGCATTTTAAAGGCAAATAAGCACTTTCCAACAGATTATAAGCACTAATGATAAGCTAACAAGAAAAAGCTCAAAATAGCTAAAAACAAGCTAATGTATGAAAATCTTGAACAAATTGTTTCTAACCTACACATAAAGCATAATAAGCTATAAAAAGACATAATAAGCATTTAACAAGTAGAATAAGCAGACAATAAGCAAAATGACAAAAATAAGCTTAAAATGAGAAATTAAGAAAAAGAAAGAGCACCTTTGATCCCAGCTGAACAGGGACTTTTTTATTTAACTAATAAGCTCTAAAAACCTACCCAGCTTATAAATAAGCAAATCTAAGCATCCATAAGCTCTTCCTTGGCTATCTTATCTTCTAAAAGCTCAAAACATACTTATTGATTCCAATGACACAGAAAACTTATAAAAGCTAATGGAAAAGCTTTTATAAATAAAACATGTTATAAAAGCTTATGAGAGCTTGTAGAAATGACATGTAAACAAAAATAAGCTTAAATACATAAAGATTAAAAGAGATAGATTTGTAAAAAACTTAATTTCTGAAATTTGCATTAACTTGAAAACAGGTTACAAAGGACTTTTAAAAGAAATGAAGAATTTAAATGACATAAGACATAAAACATTAAAATTAAAATTATACTACTCCTAAGTTACAATTACACTCCATAGGTTACAAAATGAAATCCTACACTATTTGTAGAAAAACACAAGTCTTGAGCTGTGCTTGTTGTGTTTTTTTGTGTGAGAGATCTCAAAGCTTCAATCATAGCCCTCTAATTTTATTGGTCACCAAGCCATTGAATCCAAGCCCTTGATTCCTTATCTTTGTTCTAACATCCAATGAAATAACATGGGATTGCCAAGGTGTTTTTGGGGTTTTGTGAAGTGGGGTAGGAGAGAGGGTGATGTATTTGTCATAGGGTTGCAGGGAGGAATTAAGAGTGATGGATGAATAGTATTGGGTTTTGGGATTGGCGGGAAATTTAGTTTTAGGTGAGCAGGGTAATAGTTTGTAGGTTTGAAAAATTAGGCCCCTCAACTTGTGTAGTTTGTAGGTTTGTAGGTTTGACGTACTTGCATAGACACGTGTCACTTTTTGCATTAAGTCGCTCAAGTTTTTTAAGTCTCTCATGTCGCCTCGGGTATTTTGAAAAACATAAAATACTTGGGGCAATTACCACAAAACACTTGTATCTTTGGGGCATATAGAGAATTTTCTCCAAATAATATGTCGTACCAAATTGCACTAAAGGACATATACCTTGAAACTCACAATCCATTTTGAGAAAATTCATGTTTTAGACTAAAGTACATGCCATTTGGCATCGTTTAGCCAACCTTGACCCCCTCTTCCCAATATGGTCATGCTCTACCGCTCTACTGCTCTACTGCTCTACTTCACCATTGCTCGACACGTGTTATTTTTTATTACTAAAAAGTACATGTGATATGATTGTTTGTCTTATTATTAATAGAGTAAAAAGTCCAAAATACCCTCATCTTTTATATTATCTCTTTATCACCACCAACATTCCTCGCTATCTTTATTTCCAGATTCTGGCGACACCACCACCGCTCGACTGCTCCACCACCACCGCTCGACTACTCCACCATCGCTCTACTGCTCCACCACCGCCTGCTCCATCGCCGCCTGCTTCATCGCCACTTGCTCCACCGCCACCTGCTCCAATTAAAAGAATCAAAAGACTTGAACAGAGGGCAATAAAAACCAATACTGAAGCTTGTTAATCACAGGTTTAAACTTTTCATAAAAAAATAAACAAAACCCATGATTAATCCAAGATAAACTAATTAGATCTTAAACTCAACAAACCAATACCAAAAGAAGGGTCAAATATTTAAATCTTGGAAAATGAAAATTTGCGAAGGACAACAAGTAAAAAAGAGTGACAGACAAATGCAGTTATGAATAGCATTTAATAAAACATAACTAGCAGAAAGCTTAGATTATAATAAACCAAATAGATCCAAGAAAAAAGTGGGAAAAACCCAACATGAATAGAAATGAAATGAAAAAAAGATGGATGGTCCATCACAAAAGGAGAAGAAGTAGATTGTGTTGTTCATAGCCTGCTAATAATTCATAAATAATAATAATAATAATAATAATCATGTAATGTTTTTGTAGAGAGAGAGAAAGGAAAGTGATGGTTAACAGAGAGAGAGAGAGAGAGAGAGAGAGAGAGAGAAAGAGTGATAAACGGGATTATTGTAATGTTTTTGTAGATCGGGATTTGGATATGGGTTTTGTGATTTGGATTGGTTTGAGGTTGATAGTGATGATTTCAGGATTTTTGATGAAAGAGAAAGTAAAATGTATTGTATTAACGTTATGAGCATTTTGATAATCTTCTATAAAGTGGTGGGCCAACCAACTGAAATGTGGGCCAACAAAAAGTACACTTAATTGGACACGTGTTGATCATCTAAGGTGGTAGAGCGGTAGAGCAGTACAACATGACCATATTGGGCGGATGGGGTCAATGTTGGCTAAACGACGCCAAGTGGCATGTACTTTAGTCTAGAACAAGAATTTTCTCATCCATTTTACTCCTTTAGGCTCGAAATGCTCATCAACGTCAATTTTGTTGTACTTAACATGTAAAACCTAAATTAAAAATTGAGAAGAGATGCATAGTCATATGTACTTGAAAGTTAATCTAACTTAAGCAATATATAGTTACCAAAGTGGAGATAATATTATAGTTTCAAATACATGTTATGTCACACCCAATAGGGCCTAGACGAACACGTGTCGGGGCGTGACGTCATATATACAGCACACAAGATTACATTGAACGACTTAGGGTAGTTAGAAATCCAACATCATTGCATTAATTAAAATAGTTAAAATTTTAAAAGGGTTCATAGATATTGCAGGACGCGAATAAAGGTTTGGCGTAAAGTTTGAAGCAATTGTTAACATAGATATTAATAAGTCTTGAAAATCGGCCCAAAGCATGGCAACACCATAAAGCAAGAAAAGACATCTATAGCTAAGCACCTGAGAAAAATATACTAAAACGTCAACATAAAGTTGGTAAATTCATAGGTTTGAATTTGATATAAGAGTGGACCACAAATTTTGCAAAATGCATGTGACTATTATATACAAGATACAATATAATAAAAAGCATTTACGTGTAAGCTCATGATCCTCGAGGCTAAATGTAATGGGAGCATGCAAAATGCTAAATAAACTTTCCCTAACGGGTGCCAACATGACGCTTCACCGTATCACTCGACATGGTATACGTTCGTTGATCATGTAAGAGCTACTTACACGGACGAGGATTAGTCCCAATAGATCTATTTACAACACTCGCGCTCACTTACCAATCCAAATGATCATAAGTAACTAACGGTTCATGATAATTTGGGCATACAGTGTTCAACATTTATTACGCAACACGTAAACAGTTGGAAAACGTTAAAGCATTTGTGATCCAAAGTTTAAAGCAAGAATGTTTGCTCACCCCAAAAGTAAAAGCAATGTAGTAAAGACGTTTGGGCTCATGAATCACCTTAGCAGATGGAGGGCGTATGGTATTAAGTAATGAAAGATGATATAGAATCTTGCGGCGGCTCTAATAAATATGCGGTATTAGGGAAACGAAAAGTATACTAAATATAGTACGAAACGTTTAATATAGAAAGACATCCATGTGTGTTTGTGTTTTGGTTTTATTTATCAAAAACGACTTAGTGAAATTATAATGTTCTTTGTTGAATCCCGACATTTTCTGAAAGTTACCATTTTGTAGAAAGTTTTTTTAGGAAAGATTTAGTTTCTAGATGTTAACTTTCGTTCAGATATTTGTTTAAGTTTCCATATTTTCAAAACGCCTAACAAGCCTTAATCGCTTAAACTTCTTATGTTCACGTTTCGCTATAAACTTAATAAAAGTATATTTTTGGGAATCCTACCTCATTTATACAATCCGACATAGTTTACATATTTTTATGACATTTCAAATTGTTTTCTAATCAATAATCTAATGTTTTATATGTTTCGCCAACGCTTAGAAAGTCCAAAAATGTCCAAAAGTGTCCGAAAACCTCATTTTATATTCCAAACAGCACTATGTCAAGAATGGTTTTTGTGCGAAAATGTTTAACGTTTTATTTGGCTATAACTTGACCCCTGTTTTAAGTCTAAATTTTAGTGTACAAATATATGAAAAACTTTATTCGAATGAGCTCTCCAAAAACTACATTTTACGCCTATTGAAAAACATTTAAGTCATCCAAAACCTTAAAAACAATTTTGGGATCAGCAACTATGTTATTTCTCAACGTAACGTTCCAAAATCACGCCAAACTTCCAATAGTGCCTAGTCTAGCTAATCTCCATTACAACTAATCCTCAACAAAACCACACCTAAAACTAACATAATCCATTCATTTCTATTGTTGACTTTTTAACTCGTCTCACCAAGATCGCAACGTCATAAACATATTACTTCTATTTTTATTAAAAGATGACCAAATATAAATTCATTTCTTTTTATAAAAAGTACCATAAACAACATGGATTTTAAGCATGAACAAGATTCTATACTCAGAATAAAAAGGAAAGTATCAAAGAAAGATCAAGAAATGCTAACAATAATGAAGATCAAGAAGCAACAACACAAGATCTATACCCAAAATTACTAGATCTTGAAAACCCACTAATAAAATTAGAAACCCTAACTTTTAGATCTTGAGAAAACTCTTTAAATCAAAGAACTAATACTTCAAACCACCTTAGAAAACCTTAGAAATGAACTTGGAATGAGTGAATATTGATAGAAATCAAAACTATGAAAAGTATATGTATGTATGTGTGTGCCGTGAGCAAGGAGGAGAGAAAGAGAGAGATGAGTGATTTTTGAGGCTATGAAAATGAGAGTGAAACCCTAAGTTAGAAGTATGTAAGGTATTTATAGGAAAAGATTAGGTTAAGGTCCATGAACTGTCAAACCAAGATTCTTTATATTTTAGAGTGATCAATATGGCTAAGTGGACTAAACACACCAAATGTGTGTGCCATTTTGTATTGTGGGGTTCGGACGCAAACAAGCATAAGGGGGGAGGCTTAGTCACTAGCTAAAATAATTAAATGAAATCGTTAGTGGAGTTGTGGTCCTCCATGAGTAAATGAAGACAAATAGGGTGGAAGAGTCACATGAAGATGCATGGAAGATGAATACAAAGATGTCTATTTCTTGCATGTGATGGTGTTTTATTTTTGAAATTCAAATTAGAGATAAAAGATGCTCTATTGAATGTTTTTAAAGGTGGTGTATGCGATGTGTTTGGACGCGGATTAGACGGGAGGTGTGAACAAAATTTTTGACTTACAAATACGAGATGAGCGATAACTAAAGTTTACATGAAAATATCTCGGGTTTCCGGGGTTTCGTTAGGTTAAAAACGCGAAAAACGCAAATTAAATGTTAAAATGTAAAAGTAAATATCGGAGGTGATTGTAAACTACAAAACACTTAGAAATGATAAAATAACTCATATAATGTCTAAACTAATTGAAATCCAAAGTTGAAACGCGTCCGATGACGTTTTTTTTCCAATTTTACGCTGGTTAACTTCCCGGTAAACTACCAGATTCAAAGTTAATGTATAAAAGTCAAAAATAATAATCGGAAAAGTTTAAAATATTGACCTGAAATTTACGGGGTGTGACATCCTTCCCCCATTAAAAGAGCTTTGTCCTCAAAGCTTAAGATGTATAGTTAGACGCGGGTACAAGGTTAGCAAAAAGATGAGGATACTTTTTCTTCATTTGGTCCTCGCGCTCCCAAGTTAACTCAGGACCTCGCCTTGAGTTCCAACGGACTTTCACAATTGGGATGCGCTTTGCTTTAGTCGTTTAACTCTTGATCCATAAATTTCGACCGATCTCAATGAATTATCTTGTCATCAATTGTATTTCGTCTAACGGAAGAATAGTAGGGGTTCGTCAGAAAAAAGCACTTCTACTGATTGGAAACGGAAAGTATATAAACCGACTTAATTGGCTCTGGGAGTTCAAGTCGGATACGCACCCGTTCCCATTTAGGCAAGGATTTGAATTGTCCAATATAAGAGGATTTAGCTTCCCCGTTTCCGAAACGTATCACTCTTTCCATGGCGATACCTTCAACATAACTTATTTCCAGTCAAACTCAATGGCTTACATCTCCTATCGGCGTAGCTATTTTGTCTATCACGAGCAACTTGAATACGCTTCTTGATTTGGATGATCTTTTCTGTGGTTTCATGAATAATCTCAGGGCCAGTGAGTTGAGCATCTCTAACCACAGCCCAACAGATAGGCGATCGACACTTATGACCGTACAATGCTTCGAACGGTGCAGCTTTGATACTTGTGTGATAACTATTGTTGTAGGAAAACACCACCAAACGTAGGTGTCTATCCTAACCTTTCCCAAAATCAATCATACAAGCACGTAACATGTCCCCTAAGGTTTGGATGGTTCTCTCACTTTGACCATCTGTCTACGGATGATAAGCCGTACTCATATCCAATTGATTACCTAGGGCTTTGTTTAGCGATTGCCATAAATGAGATGTAAATTTACTATCTCGATCAGAAATAATCGAAACTGGCACTCCATGTCTTGAGATACTTCCTTCAAGTATTGTCTCATTAACTTTTCCATTGATTCGGTTTCCTTCATTGGTAAGAAATAAGCAGACTTGGTGAGTTGGTCAACAATTACCCAAATTGCATCTTGACCCGATGGCGTCTTTGGCAACGTAGTAATGAAATCCATTGTAATGTTCTCCCATATCAATCTAGGATCATAGGTTGAACCAACAAACCAGATGGTTTTTAGCATTCGGCCTTGACTCTTGGCACAAAGCTCAGACCAATAACTGGTTAGGTTGGCAATTCTTGCCTTTCATATTTGGCCACCAATACAGTTTCTTCAAGTCTTGGTACATCTTATCCGATCTAGGATGGATTGAATACTTTGACTTATGCGAATCGTGCATAAACAGAGTTCTCAAGTTGCCAAAACAGGGTATCCAATTTCTATTCCTCAAACATAACGTTCCGTCAGCACGGGGCTCCAGATTCTTAATCATACCACACAAATTTTCGATTCCATAATTCTTTTCCTTTCTCGCCTCAACCTAAGTGTTTAAAATTTACACGGGAAGGTTCAGCCAGCTGTCAAAACCAAGGCTCGAACTCGTAGTGGCTTGTTCTGTTCCTTTTGGCTCAAGGCATCCGCCACCACGTTCGCCTTTCCCGAATGATAACGGATTTCATAGTCGTAGTCACTCAACAATTCCAACCATCGACATTGTCTCATGTTCAACTCTTTCTGATCAAGAATATGTTTCAAGCTCTTATGATCAGTGAACACAACGCATTCGTGTATACAATCTCCACATTTTGAGAGCAAACACTACAGCTCCAAGCTCTAAGTCATGTGTAGTGTAATTCTTCTCATGAATCTTGAGTTGGTATGACGCATAGGCTATGACCTTCTCCTTCTGCATCAGAACTGCGTCTAACCCTTTACTAGAAGCATCACAATAAACCATGAAGTTTTCACTACCTTTGGGTAAAGCCAAAATCGGTGCACTACACAATCTCTGCTTCAACAACTGAAATGCAGCTTTTGCCTTTTCACTCCAATCAAACTTCATGTTCTTTTGAGTCAGCTTCATCATAGGCTTGGCAATTTTTGAGAAACCTTCGATAAATAATCAGTAATAGCCAGCAAGACCTAGAAATTAACGAATCTCTATCGGAGTCTTGGGTGATGCCCAATCCTTGATTGACTCAATCTTAGCTGGGTCCACATGAATTCCTTCACTATCAATCACGTAACCAAGAAATTGTACCTTCGACAGCCAAAATTCACACTTCAAAACTTGGCGTACAATTCTTCCTTCTTAAACAACTTCAAAATTAACTTAAGATGTTCTGCGTGCTCTTCCTCGCTCTTGGAGTAGATCAAGATGTCGTCAATAAAAATGACCACGAATTTATCCAGATATGGCTTGCACACCCGATTCATCAGATCCATGAATACCGCCGGTGCATTGTTCAGTCCAAACGGCATCACTTGAAACTCATAGTGACCGTAGCGTGTCCTAAACGTTGTCTTTGGAATGTCTTCCTCTCGAACTCTGAGTTGGTGATAACCAGATCTCAGGTCGATCTTAGAGTAGACTCTTGACCCTTGTAACTGATCAAATAAGTCGTCGATTCTTGGGAGTGGGTATCAGTTCTTCACAGTAAGCTTGTTCAGTTTACGGTAATCGATACACTTCCAAAAAGATCTATCTTTCTTTTTGACAAACAAGACTGGGGCTCCCCAGGGTGAGGAACTTGGTCTTATAAACCATTTGTCAGAAAGTTCTTGTAGTTGAGTAGACAATTCTTGAAGTTCTGTCGGTGCTAATCTATATGGGGCGCGTGCCACAGGTGCAGGACCTGGGACCAAGTCGATTTGGAATTCGATTTGTCGCATTGGCGGAAATCCAAGAAAGTCCTCTGGAATGACTTCCGAAATGTCCCATATGATCGGCACGTCCTCAAGTCACTTCTCCTCCGACTTGTCTTCGGTTTCCTTCTTTGTAATTTGTGCCAGAAAAATTGGGCAACCTGTCTAAATATATTTCTGAGTTTTCACGCACGATATATTGCTCAACTTCAAATTCTTTCCTTTGTCACTACTATCACCTTGGACTATCAAAACTTCGTCTCCATAAGGAATCCATACAATCTTTTAATCACACACGATCACTGCACGATGGTTCTCTAACCAATCCATGCCAATGATGACGTCAAAACTACCAAGTTCTACTGGCATTAGGTCAATGTTGAATTGGGTGACCTAGCAATCCTAACGTACAGCCTCTAAGTACGGTATTAGTTTTAGAGATTCTTCTGTCGGCTAATTCGACAGCATAGCTAACATCTAAGGTATCAGGGGTTATATCAAGCAAGGTACTAAAAGTAGTTGACACGAAACTTCGGTTGGCACCTGAATCAAATAACATAGAAGCATAGTGATTGTTAAGAAGAAACGTACCCGTGACAATGTTCGAGTTGAGGTTAGCTTCTCCTCCTCCCAGCACATAAGCCTTTCCTCTAGCTTCCTCGGGCTTTTTCCCAGCTTTGTTTCCACGGTTCTGATTCTTCAACTTAGGACACTCATTCTTGTAGTGTCCCTGCCTCCTACACTCAAAATAAGTAGGAACCCTCTCATTCACTACCGGAGCTCTCTGAGTAGCTGGGACAACAATTGCATTCTTTCAATCCCTGGCCATATGCCCTACCTTGTTGCACTTCCTACACTTCACAGTGCATGGTCCTTCGTGATGTAACTTACACTTGTTCCAGTATGGCAAAGGCCCAGCATATCCCCTTTTCTCACTGTTACCAGCCTAATGTGTCGTTGTGTGGTGTATATTTTATAGATGATTTAAGTTTTAAATTTATATTTTGCTGACTAAACCAAAAACAACACTTTAACGAGTAGTGTACCCGATCGATAGTAGTTTCATGGTAAGTAGGGTGTCAAACATTTAAAGCGAGGTTAAATCTATCAATTTAATTAATATCTTGGTTATCTAATCTATGTTAATTCTATTTTATTCTAAATCTATGTTAAACCTATGTCAGTCTAAAT
>BQNB010065631.1:6779-34869 GCA_026074375.1 Tanacetum coccineum
CACTAGCGGTCGACCGTAAGTTTTTTTTTTAGAATGCACCAAAACAGTGCTTTAAATCGGTCGTTGCTTAACGACCGTTAATTTTTTTTTTTTTTACAAAAACATACTTTCTAACACGTTCAACCGAAAACACCGGCCGTCAAACATCCCGCAGTGAAACGCGGGTGACCTAACTTGTTCATCCTCAATTTCTTGGAATCAAGGGTGCAAGTACTTTAAAGTGTAAACACTCAATGATAAATCATCACTTTCCTTAACACACCCACCCTCTCATCTTTCCTTTCCATATATATATATATATATATATATATATATATAATAATACATAAACACATTCATTCAACCGTTACACAAACTCCACTTTCCCTTTCACAAAACAACAACAATGTTGCGACACATTTAAACTTTTATCATAACTTACTAAAATCACATTATTTTCCCTTGTTAATAAGTTTAAAAGAAAACCCATGAAAATTATACTCATTTTATTATTGGTAGCCACCGCACGCGCCGTCGTGGGCGGTGATTCTCCGGCGAGGGTTTTGACATTGGAAAGGGTTTTTACGGCGAACAAGAGTTTGGAGGTGGTGAAAGCGCGTGACCGTGGACGACACGCGCGGATGTTGCAAAGATTTTCCGGTGGCATTGTTGACTTTAATGTTGCCGGAACTTCTGATCCTTATTACGGCGGGTATTTTTTTTTATTTACTATCCATTATAATTTTGTTTAAATGTATTTATTTTGCATTATTTTCATGCCCATTATATTGAAATTTTTTTTAAAAATATTTTAAGTTTTATAGCTAAATATGTGATTTTTTAAGGACCCATTATGGTAAAGTGTTGAGCTTTATTGCATATTTAATAGCTAGAAATGTAATTTTGTGAAATGCCCACAATTTATTATGGCTTAATAGTGGTTGTATAAGTTTAAATTTTGTTATTTTCATGGCAATGTAAAAAAGTTTGGAACTTTATTATTTTTTGTTATTAAATATGTGATTTTGTCGGTGACCATGTTCTGATGAGTATGAATAGGGTGGTCTTGTTAGTTTGGAATATCTTTTTAAGGCCTATCTTAGAATATTGTTTTATTAGTTTAAAAATATATAAAAATTGACTTTTTTTGATCTTATAGTCAAACTTGTTGCTGTTCAACAACAAAATTTTTGATAAAATTTCTTAGTGATATATGTTTTTTGTGTTTTAGTTTGTGGTAGTTGTTGTAAGGTTTGATGTAGTTATTAATTTTGGTATGAATACTAGCTAGTTTAGGAGAATAATGAAGTTTGACTAGAAATGGTTTGACTAAAAAAGTGAACTTGTTTGTATGTGTTGTAGGTTGTATTATACTAAAGTCAAGTTGGGTTCTCCACCAAAAGAGTTTCATGTGCAGATTGATACCGGAAGCGACATTTTGTGGGTTACGTGTAGTTCTTGCAGTGATTGTCCTCAGTCAAGTGGATTCGGTGTATGCTTCGCTTCCTGCTTTTTTAAAATGAGTAAATTTTATGTTGAATTGGCTGCTAAAAATGTTCTTTTTTGGTTTTGTTTATAGATTGATCTTAATTTCTTTGATGCTGGAAGCTCGTCAACAGCTTCTACAGTATCTTGTTCAGACTCTATATGCTCTTCGATAGTTCAAACTGCGGATGCGTCGTGTAATGAAAGGAACCAATGTGGTTATAGTTTTCAGTATGGAGACGGCAGTGGCACATCAGGTCACTATGTTACAGATTTATTGTTTTTTGACACAATCGTCGGCCCTTCCATGATTGCTAACTCGTCCGCTTCTATTACTTTCGGGTGAGTTTCTTGTAACTTGTGATATGGAGTAATCATTTAGCAAGAGTGTGCAAACATCTAGTTTGTATGATAACTTTAAGAATGAGAATCAGATAATTGAAGTTAGGGAAAGTTATGACTATCCTAAATAAAGAGCACTGTTGATCCATATATCTATAAACGTGTCAACTTGGGTTGTGCTTTGTTTTAAGCGGGTCATTTTTTTTGAGGTATAAGTGGAACAAGTCAAATGGGTTGAAAGTATCCTGAAGTAGATATTAAACCCATACAACCGATATGAAAGTTTAAGTCATTATTGTTTTTGAACCTTATCAGCAACCTATTATTTATATTCTTCTTGAAAATGGAAAGAAAATAGTGTTTGTGGTGCCAAGTGGTCAAACCAACATACCTTCCCTGTTTCAGGCTGTACTTAAACTGTCAGGTTTCAACTCGAACCCAATTTGTCCTGACCATTTTCCCCCCTTTAATCCTCAGCAATCGGTTTTCTTATAGCAACTGCTTATATGTGTTTAAAGAGACTTAAACTCACAATTTACGGGTCACAAACACTTGATTAATACCTTTAATGAAAATGGAAAGAAAATAGAAAGAAAATAGTGTTTGTGGTGCCAAGTGGTCAAACCAACATACCGTCCCTGTTTCAGGCTGTACTTAAACTGTCAGGTTTCAACTCGAACCCAATTTGTCCTGACCATTTTCCCCTTTA
Source organism: Tanacetum coccineum (assembly GCA_026074375.1). NCBI lineage: Eukaryota > Viridiplantae > Streptophyta > Magnoliopsida > Asterales > Asteraceae > Tanacetum > Tanacetum coccineum. The sequence continues at coordinate 9,295 of BQNB010065631.1, forward strand.
ATCCTCAGCAATCGGTTTTCTTATAGCAACTGCTTATATGTGTTTAAAGAGACTTAAACTCACAATTTACGGGTCACAAACACTTGATTAATACCTTTAATGAAAAGACCACTCGCGTGTGATGATCTTAACTGGCATTCCACATAATATTTGATTCTTGTATTGAGACCTTAATGATATTATTGAATTGTGCGGAGCGCATGAGAAAACTTGATTTTATTAACTTATGATCTATATTCGGTTTGTGGTGATAGGTGTAGCACACATCAAACGGGTACCTTGACTAAACCAGATAAGGCAATTGACGGGATTTTTGGTTTTGGTCAACATGGTCTTTCTGTTGTGTCACAACTCTCATCACGAGGGATTACTCCTAAGGTATTCTCACATTGCTTGAAAGGAGATGGAACGGGTGGCGGCAAGCTTGTCCTTGGTGAGATTTTGGACCCGACTATGGTTTATAGTCCCCTTGTCCCATCACAGTACGTATTACCTCGAGTATGAAAACTTTGCAACTATATTCTATTGAAATTATCATTACACATAACACTTTCTATGCTTCAAAATGCAACATTTCTGGTTTGGCAACATTTCAGTCATAAATGACCTCTTAGCCCATTAGTTGACGTTATAGTACCTCTCTGTTTTTCTGTGGACGGTCATTTAGATAGAGTTTCAAATCAACCACTTAACTACGTGCTTATTCAACTGTTAAAAGTATCTTGAAATGGAAGGGGTACTTATTTTTTGGTTTCTGGGCAAGTCTCATACTTCATCCATTTCATGAGAAATATAATGTTTGACTAAGTAGCTTGGTAAATTGTTCTTTTAGTGGATTGTCAAAAATACCCGTCCAATAAATCACAGAGTATGAGAATTATATGGACCTAGGCAGTGCGCATAACGGCATAAGCACATAACATACCAGTTGAGCTAAAATTTTTTCCAAAAAGGAAACAGTGCGTATATGTCTTGCTAGTAAACCTAATAGAACATTGATAGCATCAATGTGTTCCACATGACTTCTATATGGTCATGGATGCCTGGATGGTCACATGGGTGCTTAGATATTTAGCTGAAAGTTAACCACGCGCATAGTCAATTGTTTAAATTATTTTGAGATAGAGAAACATACATATGTTTGGTTTTTTGTCAACCGTCATTACTCGTTAAGTCTTACGAGAATTCAGCATTGACTACTAAATGTAGGTAAGAGGTTGGTAGATTGTTTAGCTATGTAGTGGAGTGTCCAAAACACCCTCCTATAATATTGGAAAATGAGAATCTTGTTGACCACATTAATGAGCATAATAAAACATTCTAGCTTCGATATTGCAAGAAAAGGAAAAGATAGTGCCTCATCATAGTTTTTTTAATTATCAAAATAAGAGCATAAAAGCATTCTAATGGTTTCTAAACTTGAATTTCAGGCCTCATTACAATTTGGATCTACAGAGCATTGCTGTTAACGGACAAATGTTGCCAATTGACCCATCAGTATTTGCCACTTCAGATAACCAAGGAACCATTGTTGATACCGGAACAACTTTGACATATCTCGTTGTAGATGCATTTGAACCTTTTGTCAATGCTGTAAGTTTTAGCTTATCTTTTGGTGTTTTACTATGGTGGTCGAACGAGCCATTTGTCAGGTTCTTTCGAGTATCAACGATTGTCAAAATACAGAGTCTTATTAGATGCTTGCAACTTCCTAAATCGTTCTATTGAAAAAATCTAGATCGTTATTTGGATATCTAAAATCATACAGTATTAAATACTATAATCTATGTATATCGTTCTAAAATGGTCAAAATACTTGAACCTGTTATTACGGCACGTTCGCCACCCCTTTATTTTCTTATACAAAATCAGCATGCTTGGCGATCTTTTTTTCCAAAATGGTTCAGTTATAAAAGTACATGTATGATGGCACGGTGATTCAGTGGTTCTGTAAAGTTGTGTCCTTCTCGATCATTCCCGGACCTTGGTCGTTCCTTTGTTTGAAGTGTATGCTTCTTAATTGCAGATAAATTCTGCCGTTTCACAGTTAACAACACCTGTCCTTTCAAAGGGCACCCAATGTTATTTGGTTACATCAAGGTACCTCCCAAATGTCTGTTCAATTTGTCCATTTGGACGTAAAGTGATCATTGTTTACTTATTTGTCTCCTAAACAGCATAAGTGGGATTTTTCCGGAAGTTTCCTTGAACTTTGCTGGTGGTGCAGCCATGATCCTCAAGCCGGAAAACTATCTTGTACATGGGGATCCAGTTGTGAGTGTTCCTACTTTTGCCTCTTAACTTACATAGCCTTTTTCCCGATCTCGATATATATGATCAAATTGACTAAACACACATCATACGGTTATTAACTGGACTTGCTGAGACTTGAACTCGTATAAATCATTTAATGTTCATAATGAGTTTCAATATGCTGCAACAAAGTTAATAAGTATTAATGATACTTATGTTTTCCTCCTTTTTACCCGCTTCTGTAGTTTTTTACTTTAATACTAAAATCTATACAAACTGGAATGATGCAACTAACTTGCTACGTATCTTGGCTTCATCGCTGGATGGGTCAATAGTTGGGTAGCAAAGTTTTTGATTTCCACAAGTGTCGGTTCGTAAATCCTTAACACCTAAGTGTATCAAAAGGCACATTTCTAATCCCTGTTGTACCAAATTTTTACAGGAGGGAGGTACACCATGGTGCATCGGCTTCCAGAAAGTTTCAAATGGGGTATCTATTCTTGGAGGTTAGTCAAAGTTCTTGAATTTGTTATTGCATTATTGTGCTTATGAAGAGATTTATATCTTGTTTGTTATAGCTTACACCTTCATACATTTTATGAGTTTTTAACTTTATTCCGACCTTGAAACCTACCATGACCTTCCCCTTTGGATTATCCATTAAGAAAGCATTTGTGTGTTGATAGCTGTCCGACTAAGAAACCCGAAACATATAAAGTTTGTTACAGATGGTAAATTTTCGTAGCACGAACTGAAAATGGAAGGAATGCAACATTGTATCACCAGAATGTGAATCTTATGGAATGAAATATGGCACAAATATTGTATGAGTGTGTGGAGGGTGCAAAAGTCAGTTAAACTAAGAAGTTTTTACATTGGGAATGGTCCTCTGGATCCGTAGGGAAAAATGTCGGTCACAAGCTTGTCCCATAAGCCTAAAGTTGGGTCTATTTGGGTTTAATACCATCTCCAAGCAGAGACGGAGCTAGAAATTTGTGTTAAGGGGGGCTCAATTTTTTTTCGGTTCTAATATACAAATTTTTGTTTTAGAAGCTAGATTGAAGTTTGAATCGTTCGACATACGGTTCAATGATATTTTTTCCGGTAGTGACATACAATTACCTGATTAGTCGAGAAAATAAACAAAATGAGCAAAGGTTGGCGTAAATGGTGGCGAATATGCCTTAATGATATTACGTTATTTTTTTTTTTTTTTTTACTATTGTACTAATGTAAAGTTTTTTTTTAATGAGGTTTAAGAATATTATTCTAAGCATAAATGAATGTTAATTTAGAAATTAAAAGGGTTAAAAGTGAACTTATTAATATGTACAGCACCAAGTCATTAAAATATAAAAATGCACAGTACTTTTTTTGTTTCCTTCCTGGTCATCTTCCTCATAAGACATGAGACCTCAAAACTCCATTGAAACAGGAAGCTTTCATCTTTCTCGTAAAATATAAGGTGTTTCCCGATCTGTACATCCTAATCTTTCTTATACATACCTTCTGAAAGGCTTTCATCTTTAAGGTAGTTTTAGGGAACCACCTGGTCATAGGGTAAGCCTGCCATTGTTGGGGGTGGCCGAGCACCCTCCAGCCCCCCCACTGGCTCTGTCCCTGTCTCCAAGGGGTCAAACGGGAAATTATTAAAGATTCAGCTGAAAAGAAATAGGTCCGAATGGGTTAAACGGGTCAAAAGTTTGAATATATAGAACCTCGTAATCACTCTATGAAAGATAATTAAACGATTTGTTTACAAAATATGTTTTTCTATTATTTATGCATTAGCTTATTTGACATGTTACCCAATGCACTGATTTTGTCACCCCATGGACTAATTAGATATGTTTTGTTGCAGATTTGGTTCTTAAAGATAAGATATTTGTTTACGATTTATCAAAGAAACGAATTGGATGGACTGATTATGACTGTAAGCATGTTATTCCCCGTATGTCGTTTCTGGTTTGTAGTCATATAAAAATAAAACTCTTACTGTCTTAATTCACAATATGGTTAATCAGGCTCAAATGATGTCAATGTATCGATAACTTCCAGTAAGGATGAATTCAGAAAATGGCAGGAAGTTGAGTGAGGACGGCTTCATCAAAGACAACAATTGTTCTTCCAAATTTTTTAATTGCAGCCGCAAACTATTGGATCTTTACTATGGTTAAAAACCTAAATCTTGATCTAATGTTATCACACTTTCAAAACCACGCAGAAACACAGAAAGACCATAAGTTGCAAGATTGAACTGGTCGAATCGATAAGAATTGTAATGCAAGGAAGAGAGATACGTGTTTGGTCAAAATTGTTCATTTTTGTGAGGTATAGTAATTTAGAATAGCAATTTGTTTATAGTGAAAAGTTAAGTAAATTGATTTCAAGAATCCATTGTTTCGACACATCCAATGCATCGGCTGATTCTTTGTTGGGGAGCAATTATTGGGAGATTGTTGATGCGCATAATAGTGATTAGGTGTCATCTATGTAGTTCCATAATTCATCTAATATGTTTATCTTATTCATAGAACACTGCGTTTTGACCCATTTAAGGATTTGTTTTAGCTACAGTTCGGTGTTCTTCTTCGAGGACTATTTATATGAATCAACATCATCTTGTAGATTCATAATATTCACAAACCCACGATCTACCACGACGTCTTGATTTCGGGACGAAATCGCATAACATGGGGCGGATGTGACACCTCGAAAAATGTAGAACTTTTGTTTCGTTATGCAAAGTATGTATCGCAAGCTAGTTTAACAGTATCGTTATTTTTCCAATAAAAGCTACCTTTAAGCGATATACAATATTTTGTGCTAGTCAAGAGTTATGATAACGCGCATAAATCATCATATTATTTCGGATCAAAAAGGGTACTTTAGAGATCGCGTAACAATAAAAAAATCATATTTTATTTTTACGCTACGTGAAACAACGTCGCACGACTATATTGTTTGTGAACCCGTTCATACTACAATAGACAAAATATAAATGGGCCAATATATATATATATATTACTAAAATACGACTTGACGTTCGTGAAATTCAAAATAATGAACTAACACCATCATTCACTTTTACATGCAATGCCCTACAACTATTTTATCCACCTAATATGTCTTGTCCCAATATCATTTCAATTGCAATTCACAAATAGTAGCTATTCATCAACAGTATTATAAAAAGAATGATCATTACAAATAGTATCATAAACAAATAGTACTCAATCACATGCAACACCTCAGTAACCCATCTCACAATACGAGTATAAATCAGAACCATTCAGGAACGAATTCATCACAACTAAAAATCTGAAAAATCACTAAGTAAAAGATCAAGTTTCGTTGAAGTGAAAGAGCTAAGTGGGTGTCGACTTTAGAAGGATTAGCAACCAAGTCCAATCTCATCACCACCTTTTCTTCCTTGCCATCTTTCATCAAGCTTAGGACCTCGGTAAGTCGTCCTCACAAATGAACCCTTATATGTCATTACTCGTAGTTTATCAAGCCTCGACCTTCACGACATGTACACGACTTGCCTGGTATAAACCATGCAAGGTTCGCATGAAATCACACATGAAAAGAATGTGGTTATATCACTACATAAAATAACGACATATGAAACCCTAATAAACAACACGTCCTATATAATAAAATTTGCAACGAGCTAACCCTAGTAAAAACAAATAAACGGAAACAAAGAAAATTATAACAACTTTAAAACCTGTACGAAAAAGGAGACGCATCAAGATGCTAGAGTCTTTTGTTTTCCATATGGCCTCGTTACCACCATTGTTTTGTGACCAAGCTGCTGCCTGTTATTGTCTCATAACCATACTGCTGCTACTATAGTTTAGTACCCAACCAATGTTGTTGTGGTTTCGGGCTCGCTGTGGTTTGCTAGCCATGGTTGAGCCCATAAACTTCGCAGCAGATGCTGCTACTGCCATAACCTTTTAGGCTGCAAAACAACACAGCCTCACCCTTATTTTTGACCTTTGCTCACCTCGTGACCAATATATTAAGAGTAGAACCATGCAAGTGAAATGGAAGCTTAAGCTATACAATAAAAAGGAAGAAGAAGAATTTATATATATATTTGTTAAAGAGTGTGCGAGTGAGAGTCAAAAACCACAGCGGTGGCTGTTGTGTCGACAGAAAACAGAGAAAGAAAAACTAGGTAAAATAGCTATGTGGGTTTCATGAAAAACTAGTTATGCATGCATGCGAAAATAGAGAGAAAACTTATATATATACATGTGGGTTGCTGTGGGAAGTTACGAACCGAAAACAGTGAGTTGGAAAGCTCACTGTTGTTGCGTCATTTGGGGCAGCAAAAGAGAAAGGAAAAGGTACAACATGTGATGTTATGTACTTGTGGGTGGGAGCAAGTGACACCACAAAAGTGGTTGCCCAACCTCCTGTTTGTGTGCGTCAGAAAGCAGAAAAGGAAAGAAAAGAAAGAGTACACACGTGATATATATAATATACATTTGAGCTTTGCTTTGAAAGAGTTGAAACCGAAAACAGTGAGTTAAAAACTCACTGTTGCGTGCACAGCCAAAGAGAAAACAAAGAAACAAGAGTGGGGCATGAACCATTTTGTATACACGTAATGAAATTGGGTACATAAACGAATGAAGTTTGTATAATTTTGATAAGTTGACGAAGAAGAAGAAATATCTATACCACTTTCATATGAAAATTTTGACATAAATAAATATTACAAGCGTAGCTATCGACTCTTGGTTCGAGCTCCAAATGGGTTAGAAATCTTTTTACAAGTAAGTGAGTAGTACGTTAAGCGGCGAAATCTAAATAACACTTTCTTACGGCTTAGAATATGTGACCCCGAAAACGAGTTTTAAAAGAGTAACATTATTTATAAAAATATATCTAACGCTAAAAATATTTTAAAAAGTCTATTCGAGTTTTAAACGTATATATCTAGATCTATATATATTATAATATAATATAATATATATATACTAATATATAGGGGATAATATAAAAATAGATATATATGTATTAGGAAGAGACAATAATGGATATAAAAATATAACTTCGTTAAGGGGGGAAAAGATATATAAAACGAGTTGAGCGCGACCGCTAATGTATAAAAGACCTGGCAATAACATACACATAAAGGAGGGCGAATGACTTCGTTAAAATAAATAAGACGCGATAAAACGATAACCTTACTAAATAAACGTTCACAACTTCTCATTTTAATAATTTTAAAGAACTAAAAGTCCGAGGCAACACGGTTGAACCTACAAACCCTTTAAAACGCGAGCAAACGTTACCTCATAAACCCAATACCCTTTGACCATATGCATGAATCCATTTCATTAGGAGTATTATTAGGTAAACTCCAAGCTTGTTCAAAATTATTTAGGTGTGTTTGAACTGAGTCACTGTTTGCGTGCCTTAACCATTTCCAATCTCAAACGATTTAACTGTCTGGAGAGGTATTGTTCATAGCCCACTACTCTACGGGGAGGGTTTTAAATATCTGTTAGGGTGTAAACATGTGCTTATTTAAACGTAGTGTATACAAGTACAATTACTCCATTATACTGAATTGTGTCTTATGAGTCGCTCGATTTAACCTAAGTTCCTATTTGCCCGTCTGTTATTATACCCTCAATCTTTGTGAGCGCGAAGTGTTATGGACAGATCTAGCAGATTTTTTTTTCATTTTTTTTGAAAAAAAACCCCAATCCGAGTTTTGTCCTTGACTGACATTAGTCAAGCACGACTACTTTCATTTGAGTCAACTATAACGTGTGTCCTGGTAAGACCACATGCAAGCATTCATTTATGTTGGTATAATGTTAACAGCTTCGTGTCCTGACTTAGAGACAATAGTAATGCAAATTTAATGACTTGTCTCTGTTATATTTCAAGGTGATGAAATCTTGTAATTCCAAACACTACATTTTCTGCTTAAACAAACCTACCTTGAACTCACCCCAACTGTATGTTGACCTTTTAGGCAAAGTTTTTCTCAGAGTGTAAAGAATAAGATGCCTATATGAAGTCTCATGCATTGCTGTCATTTTCTTGTTATCCGAAGATCACTTGTTCTGTTTAAAACGATGTTGTATTATCTATTTTATGCTTCCGCTGAATGTTAAACAATTTATTATTTCCTAATTCAAGTGATCTATTTTCTTAAAACATCTTATATAGAGGTCGTTCTGTATTGCTTAGAAGTATGATAATCATGAAGTTACGCCCCCTCGGTTGCCATTATACTCTGATATTTTGGGGGTGTGACAACTTGGTTAGTAGAGTACTAGTGTTTGGATTACCTTTAAGTAGTAAGTGGGTAAAGTCTCTATGAGCTAGGGTTTAACAAGATCACCATTGCTTTAATCCATAAGATAGATTATAATCAGCAAATAAGGATACTTTATGCGGATACGTTTATTTATGACAGAATTCTTCGTATCTAGGTCTTAGGTAGAAGTACCTCCTAAGTCTTAAGAATGATATGCCGCCTCGAGATAAGTAATCATTGCACTAGATAAACAAACCAACGTTCTAATTAGATTAATAATGGTTAATACAATTTTCTTATATTTGGCTAGACCGCTCTTTTATCTTTTGTTAATTTGCTTGCGTGTGTGTTAGTGTCTTAAGTTTATTTTAGTCACCACAAAACCCGTGCCAGTCTCTCAGGCTGAAAACCACCTTATCAGTTAGATTTAGGATTAACATACGTTTAGCATAGGTTTAATATAGATAGAATTAACTTAGTTTAGATAACCAAAGTATTAATAAATTAAAAGATTGTTTCTCGCTCTTAGTGTACACTACCCATTAAAGTGTTGTTTTTGGTAAAGTCGGTAATAATATAAATTTAAAACTTGAAACATTAATTACAACCACGCAACGACACATTAAGTTTTTGGCGCTGCTACCGGGGAGTGAAAATTTAATCTTGATTTTTATTTAATATTTTGGTTTTTAACATTAGATTAGTCTAACCCTTAGGATTACTTTAATTTAGATTAGTGTATAATTCTATATAATTCTGTATAATTGTTTGTTTAATTGTTTATTAGTTTAGTTGTTTGTGTGTTTAATTGTTTTTAATACACTGTTCTGGTCGATAACATGATACGGCGTATCCACTTCCATTGGATATAGCGTATCCAACTTTCTTATCCAATATAGCATATTCGTTCAAAAGATTAATACGGCGTATTCAGATCCATTGAATACGGCGCATTGATCATCTGATACAGTTCCAGTCACAATTTTTCGTATTCGATTTCTTGTTTTTTGTGTTCTCTCTCATGAGGGCACATCCTACTGATTGTTTGTTCTTATTTTAAGGAAACTGTTTGACAAAGAAACAAATCATGATGGCAGAACCAAATGTTTTCGAAGGAAGGATGGTGGAAAAGAGTTTTCTTGAAACACAAGGAACATTTTTGTTAAAAATACGAGATAATACTTTCAATAGGATAATTGGAGAAAATGCCTTTAAACACAACGATAATTTTCTTGATGTAGTTGGGCCACTCAAAATAAAAGGGCTAAGTCATGATCGATTTAGGCTTAGCATCTTCCCTATCTCACTCGCAGGTGCTGCAAGTGAATGGTTTAAAAAAGGATTGTATTAGCTCAGTTACTACTTGGGAAAATTTGGTAGAAAAGTTCGTACAAATATTCTACCAACTTTCTGATAACAATGAAGAGATGGAAGCCGATGAAGATGATGACCCTGACGATATTGCTAAAATCTTTAAGATTAAAGACAACTTATTTTACTTCGAGACACCCTTGTGTAAAGTATTCAATAAATTCAACTATATCCTTAAAATCGACACGGATTTGTTTACTTTCGATATCTAAGAAATCAAGACTTACGAGGAGTATGAGTTGAATAATAATATGACAGGAGATCTTGAGGAACCATGGTCAGATAACGGGGTACCATATCAACTGTGTGATCATATATGCGAACCATATCGTTTTAAGAATGAAGAAACCAAATGGACCACGTGTAATTCATATATTGATGGGTTTTGTAACGGTGGAGAACTACCTGGGATGGTTCGAGTCGGATGTATGACTTATTTTCAGGATCACAAATGGTATGATGAGTTGATTGATGGAAAGCTGAAAGAAGAAGCTGTAATGCATAAGGCCAGATTTGAAGAATCATGGGGGGATGCAACTCCCGGAGTAATGAAATTCTACGCATGGTTGAAAAGTAGTTTTTGAGAACTTCCACGAGCTAGATTATGATGTATTAGTAAAACTGGAAGAATGTTGGTGGAAGGTAAATGCTCATGAAAAATGCCCCATCCGCTCGATAGGAAAATCACGGCCAGAGACCATATGCGAACGCCGTAACTAAAAAGGATTAGGACCCTTATCTTGATAGTAACCGTATCTTTGGTAGGAATTAAGAAGCAAACAGTGTCAGTAAAACTCAAGACAATAAAAAGGAACATCATGATCCATCAATCTGCAATATTAGAAGATTCGAGATGATGAAATACTCATTCGATGCTAATGATGAGTATGTTGCCATTAAAGAATGTGAGCACTCAGACTACTCAAAAACCAACGTTGATGCATGTCAAGCTTATTGAGAACTTTTTCGCATTATGGATGAGGTATGGCTCGTGACAAAGGCAAAGGAAGAATGAAAGGAAGCTGAAGGAAAAAGTATAACTTAAAGACTAGTTGAAACAAAAGTACGTCCCGAGAGACAGCCAGGATTGTTATTTATTTTTATCGAGTCTGTCTTCCCAGACATCAATACGGCGTATCCGCCCCATACCATATGACATATTGAATGTCTAGACGTTATCATTCATTTACTTTTATGCACTTTAAAATATTATTGTCAGTTATGGCAATACGGCGTATTCATGTACATGATACGACGTATTTGGCAAACTGACCCGTATTTAGATACTTTTTATAGGTTTCTCAATATGGCGTATTCTAGTTTATGGATACGGTGTATTGGTCTCCTGTACAGTTTGTTTAGTTTATTTATAATTAATCGTAGGTACTGAGATATGATTTTTGCATGTTTTTTTTATATTTTGCATAGGACCTCGCTGCAAAGAAATCTACAAAGTTGGTGAAGTATCGATCATCTAGAATCATGTGTGTGCTGTAGTCATGCTGGTATTCAGACGCAAAATATCAGGAGAGTTTCTTATTCTAATTCTTTTAATTTCATGTTTTTAATGTTTTATTTATAAAATGAGGATGTTGTCTAATTCAAGTGGGGGGATGGGAATTAGAATGCATACTTGTCTTATTTTTCATACTAAAATGCTTAAATTATGCTCAAATTTTAAAAAAATCCAAGCATACTTTTGTGAAATTACTAGTTACATAACCCGCACACAATAACCCTTATTAGATATTGTAAGGATTTAACCTTATCCATTTCCAAATGTTTACCCAAATTCCACACAAATATGAGTGTGCCGGTGATGTTGTAGACTGTAGAACTTAGCTTGGTATATCTATTCGAGACCACAATAATGAGTACTATGGATTTAGATGTAGTAACTTGTTTAAATTGGAAAATTTCTAGGATTACACCCAAAAAGCCTATACATGTTGTTTTATTAACTAACTACACTAGTTAGTTAAATCCCCGTATAAACCCTTTGTCTACTCTCATCTTAAGAGTAAGATACCTCTAGAAAAACCAATAGAGCCAATCTTTTAGGAATAACACCAACTGTTTGTTTCGTTACACCTTTACACCTTAGCCTTTCCTGTTAGATTAAGTCTATTTATCAGTTGCTAGTTGCTTAAAGTGTAAAGTATGTATTTCCTTAGTCTTGTGTCAATTTTCTATCTTTGGTACGATTGGGAAGAAATTTGCACAATGAAATGGGAATGTATAAAGTAGTCAAAACTCATGTATTTTTACTACCATCACAATTATTGGTATGATCGAAGAATGAAGATTTATCAAAGGAATTATCCAAAGTTATTATGATCGTGAAGATGGTGAAATTACACCGAGATTCGTAGTTAGTATAGTTAATAAAAACCAAAAGATTAGAAAAATCGCAACAAAAAAGAGGAGGAAAGTTTGGAGATAATTGTTTCGCAAAAGCTTAAACTGAAGGAATTATATCAAGGATCGATTATTCGTTGATACGTCTTATAAGTCAACGATGTAAAGTTTTGTATAAAGTGGTAGATATCGCCACTTTTCTTGTAAAAGTATGTAAAGTATGAGATGATTGAGAGTTGACCGTTACAGGAACGCCAACTTAGGTTGTTGTTTTTGATCAATGATCAAGATGTTTGTGTATTTAGTTATGTATTTTACATGGTAACAGTCAGGTAAAAGTGTCTAGCAACTTGTACCTTATCTGCTTGGACTTAATCTATTTGTTTTGTGAATTTTATTTAACAACAATTTATTTCCCTTTCCTAACAATTAACCTTAGGTTTTACTCGAATGAGGATATGATCGAGTCATGCATGTCTATTCTGTCGTTATGGCCATGTATGTATGATGCAGCTGCCTTGTTGGTTTATTACTTTTGGTGAAAGTTAGAAGATTCATACCCTATATCATTCATCATCCTAACCCTTGGTTAAAGTAGAATGAGGATGTGACCGAATCACGCATGTCTATTCTGTCGTTACGGCCATATATGTGTGATTCAGCTGCCTTGTTGGTGTGGTACTTTTGGTGAAAGATTGTTAGAATGATCAACCCTAAGCCTTATCATAAAAACCTAATTTACCTTTATAAACTTGTTACTCTTTAGCTCTAGTGGTGGAGATGTGTATCCTTGCCAAGCCTATGATAGAATACTCATCACGATCAAGAAATTGAGAGAATTAGTTACATGTTACCACATAGATTAGTTTAGTGATTTGAGTGTTTTTATCTACCTATTTCGTGAGGTGTTTGGTTGTGTACTTGTAATAGATCAAATAAATGCTTAAACAGAAAAATCCTTAGGGATATATTTTCATAAACCTTTAAAGGCTACTTGAGGACAAGTAAGATTCAAGAGGGGGGGGGGATATTTGATGACATCAAATAACTATACTTTTATAGCATTATTTATCCCATGTAAATAACCTATTTTGTATAATCACTGCAAAGAACTGTTACTTAATCGTTTGTATTTGAGAATTGCAGTAATTATGGAGTACTTAAATATTAGCTAAAAGACACGCATTTTGGAGTTTAAACGAAGACATTTGAAGATTACTGTTCTGACATCCAATACGCATCCATCAAGGAAGATACGGCGTATCTGTGCCTACACTTCACTAAAGACCACAAAGGAACAAGGATCAATACGCCGTATCCAGAGGAGTCTATATGCCGTATTCAAGATATAGTAATAAAATATTCTGGAAGATATCAAAGGTTGTCCCTACTCCAAGAATCCCTCGATACGCCGTATTGACCTCATTCAATACACCGTATCGACCAAATTCCAGACCTTATAAATAGGAAACCTAAAAACGGGTTTTCAGTATGCAAAATCATATTTTTGATACCTAAACCATAAAAGTCGATTTTCAAAAGAGAAAAAGAGCAGAAGAGGTGAAGCATAGCAATTAATTCCATAGGAAACAACTTGTAATCTCCTATACTCTTGTAATCGTTCAGTTTTTGGTATCATTCGTTAACTCGGTTAGTTTACCTTGGCTAAATTATTACTCTTGTTTTGATTATGACGTTTGAAGGCTAATACCTTCGGGTATTAGCCATTATTATGAAGATTTGAATGTTTGGTTTTGTTTATCTCTATTACTTAATTTATCATTGATTGCATGTTTATATTTATCAGTTTATACTTGTTTACGTGCTTTTGTATGCGACCTATCATTCAACTGGATCTAGTGATACGGACCAAGTAATCTAGATGCCGGGATGGCTCTCCATATAGGGATTTATAAATCTAAACCAATAGGATCATGAATAATAACCTATCCTTGCCTTTAGATTGCGAGCTTAGTTGGACCGGTAGGTGACCCTTGGGATCAATGAGTATGTTCTTAATTAATTGGTAAAGATTTGGTTAGTGGACTACTAGTGTATGAATTGCCTTTAAGCAGTAAGTGCGTAAATTTTTATGAGCTAGGGTTTAACAAGATCACCATTGCTTTAATCTCTAAGATAGATTATAATCAGCAAATAAGGATGCTTTATGCGAATACGTTTAATTGTGATAGAATTCTTCGTATCTAGGTTTTAGGAAGAAGTACCGCCTAAGTCTTAAGAATGATATGCCACCTTGAGATAAGTAATCTTTGCACTAAATAAAAAAACCAACCTTCTAATTGGATTAATAATGGTTAGTGTGGAAAACTAGAAGGAGGGGAGGTTGAATAGTTTACCGCTTTTTAAATTTAAGTTTTATGTATGTTTGTAAAACTTAGATTCGACCTTTTTGTGAATTCAATGCTTGTACAATATGAACAATGTAAATATATGAAATGATAAAGTAAGACAAGAGATAAGAGTAAGAACAATCAAACCACAACACGAGGATTTATAGTGGTTCGGTAATGAAGCACCTCTTCGCCCTACTCTACTCCCCGAGCACCAAACTCTAGAGTTTTCTTCACTATGTCAACAAGTGATTCTTAGAAGATAAAGAATGTTTAGCTTTGTCTTGGGATTCAGGAAAAGTTATTACTTTAAGTACACGGTATGTTAAAGTTGTAGACTTAAGGTTGAAAGATCGAAGCTTTCAGGGTTTTCTAGAGGTTAGTAGATCAATCTTTACAAGAAAGTGGATTTAGCAAATGGCTTGGGAGATGTGTTGGTAAGTTGTTATAAAGCAACTTGACAAGGTTTGTAGATAGGTTAAAGAAAAATTACTAGTATAAATACTAGGTTCAACATCGAAAAGCTCGATAGGAATAAGGTACTAATGCGTAGAGGTTCAGAACAAGTTATGTCCAAGCAACTTGTTCATATGTTGAAACAGTGAGGTCCATGAAGTACTTGTTCAAAAGTTAGTTTGATATGATTTTTGCTGCCTATCAAATGAAGGTTAATTTTGAGCTTACGGCTCATGGAAGCTTGCCAAGAATGAAGCTCCTAATGGTGTCTACTACTAATAAGATGGACCATTGCATGATAACAACCTTCGATATGAATGGTGGTCCTCGTGTTCTTAAAAACAAGCCTAGTGTTTCCACCTCTAACCCTTATGATGTTCTGGATGATATGGACAATGAGGAAGAGGCTGAAGTTGTCTTTGATGAATCTGTTAATTTCAAAAGTACAACAAGGGGAGCTAGCCCTTTCAAGGCTCTTGATGGTCTCAAGACTTGATTTATCTTGTTTATGCCATTTGGCTTTTTTATTTAGTTTTTACTTTATGTAGTAGGTAGCTAGAGTTGTGAGTGTTTATGGCTTGTCATAAGCACATCTTTTAGGTGTAGCTCTTTGCTTGAGGTTAATGTGGTATTTCAACCATATTCTATATGTACTTTATTTTTCGGTTTTAAAATACTTTACCGGGGTAACCCTTTACAAAAAAAATGTTCAAAGTGTTTGGTTTGAGGTGGAACTGCATCAACTTAAGGGAATCGTGAAGTTAAGGTTTTTCGGGTTAGTAACGGTGATGCTCCAGTGGCTCAAAGTCGGTTGAGGACAAGCAACTTAAAGTAAATACGAACACAGACTGCTAGGTAAAGGAGCATGGATGTGTACACCTTTGTATAAAGGTGGTTAGACATAATGGTAACTGGAGTAGATGGTCAAGAGGGTGTAGAAGGTAATACTGCTGAAGGGAAGAAGGTGGAGGAGGTATAGGAATGATAACTTGGTTTTACTTAGGGTAAAATCGTTGGTTAAAAAGGTAGTCTCTGGTTCGAGGTTGCAGCGCTGAATGAAGATGTTGAGTAGTGGTATAAACTAAGAATTACTACTAAAGTGGAAATTATCATAATATAGTAGCAATTATTAGTGGGTTAATGTGTGATTAGTTTATGTATAGAAATAGAGTTAGGATTAGACTTAAAATAAGATTGCTTGATGCTAGTTAGAATATTTTTCTTTGCTTATTCATTAAATAATAAAAGGTAACATTTAAGGTGCGTGCGTATTTTTTTAAGGTGCCGTTTGGCTTGTTCTTCGAAATCGAAATGAGTATGTGTTTGATTAATGGGTGAAATGTGAATGAGTATGCATTTTGGTAATATTGAAACCACTCTTTCTTACCATCTTTCAATATATGAGAATGCTTTCACTTTTTCATTCCTGATTGTGGGACCCATGATCAACCAAACAACTCAAATTTGAAATGATTTCATTACTTCCATTCCATAACCATGAAACAAACATGCCATAACCATATATTTCGCGCTATCTTTAAAAGTTTGTTTGTTCACACTTGCAGGTGACATCACTAAAGTAATATAGGTGCATCGCATTTTATATGTAAGTCCCCGCAAATCTAAACATGTCAAGGCTAAAACCAACTAGTCATTGATGATCGATTTAATTCTAACTTGATTTTATTTGTCATGTTGATAAAGTTCATTTCAAACGACTTGGTCATTTAACTACTAGAAGCTTACTTAATTTGTCTAAATCAAAAATGTGTTAGTCCTACTAATTAGTGTTAGAAAAGACCAAGCACGTGTAAACGAAGAAGGATTTGTATTCGAGCAATGCTACATCCACAAAAGATTTACAAAAAGAAATCCACACATACACTTGTCATGCAAATATTGGTGATGAAAATGATGAAAGAGAAAAAGCATACAAAATTATTGGTCCAACTCACATGCCATGTCATTGTGTGGATAATTTTTTGTAAACTTTTAGTGGATGTAGCATTTCTCTTTGTATTCTAGTTGTTCTATTAAGGCTACCAAAAAAAAAGCTTAATGAGACAAAATGAGAAAGTTGATCGTTCATTGGATTGGGACTATAATTTTTTTTTTTTATGAAAGAGGATTGGGACTATAATTACAGATTATCTTTAATTGGATGCACAATGACGGCCATTTCTTTGTTATAAAGTAAGGTGGTCGTTTGTTTTTTTGAAATACTTATTAACAGAATCTTAATCTGATTCATTAACATGCGGTGGGACATTTGAGTCATTAAGAAAAGATAGTTTGTTTTTTAATTGTCATTTAGATACGGTAAGAGGCAAACAATATTAATTTTTTTTATCAATAAAAGGCAATAAGAGACATAAACCTTATTAAATTAGATATGAAAAGGGTGTCCATCCCTTAATTTCTTTTTTTTTAAAATTTTTTCTTACTTATACTGTTTTATTTATTTTCAACTTTGTTGTGATTTTTTTTTATTTTGATGTTCTTTTTTCTTGTTTCATCTTTGTCTTTTGTCTTTTGTATTAAAAGTATTAAATAAAATCATTGCATGGGTTTTGTTACATAAAAAGTATATAAGTTGGCATGCGACAATTCATATTTTGTTCAAATTGAAAAGTTCGGTTTCAGACTTATATATCTCAATTCTAACGCTATTCATTTAGTTAATCGTTTTAAAAAGTTCAATTTAAACTCCGACACATTTATTTTTGTCAAATAAACAAGAGATTGCATGTTTTGTTTAAAATACTTTTAACTTTAAATTGATTATATTATAAAATTTGTTTTTTATGTTTAATAAAGTTTATTTCTCGTGCGAATGCAATCGTTTTATATTTTAATTGTAAAAACTACAGTTTAACACATCTGGAAAATTTTACCAAAACAAATAGTTTTATTTGATTTAGATTCAGATTCAAATATTTCAACCACTTATTCAGATTAAGATAAAAACCAGATTCAGACTTTTCTACCGAATATTTAGATTCAGATGTGCGAATCAGATTTAAATTCAGAGCATCTTAATAAACAAATAACACCTAACTTCTAGTCGCAAGAATGATTAAAAAATAAACCACAGTAAGTTTTATATTAGAAGATCTGTAACAAGGTAAATATTACTTCATCCGTTTTAAAATTATTGTTTACCGGCAAAACACACATAGTTTAAGAAAAAAAGCTATAATTACAATTTTATTTTTCTTACTTTTTACATAATGACAGTTTTACTCTTAAAATATATTTATAACTTCTTGTAGTAATAACCAAGAGTGAGGGTAATATAGTAAACTCAATTTAAATTTCCTAATTAATTTTAGTATTGGACAATTAATATGGGACAACTCAAAAAAGAAACATGAACAATAAATATGAGAAGAAATGAGTAGCAAACAATTCAATATAATATGTGCCTTGTGGCCATGCAACCAAATACCGCACCCTTAGTTATCCGAGTAATGATAAATAGGACTACTAAATATTCTTACAAATATGTTTACTCCATTTACATTTTAACAAATGTTAAACACACATTCTTTCTTTTTATAATCACCAAACAAATTTTAAATAACACAAATCACATTTGTAGATTTATTTTTAACTCTACTAGTTTTAAATTCCGTGCACGCACAAAGTTTATACATGAAAAAACTTATTTTAAAATTTTAGTTTAATATACGGACATATAAGAATTTGCCTATGTTGAATGTTTTGTAATTGTGATATTAGCATAACTAATAATTATGCACGGATTTTTACATAAACTTTTTTATTATGTATTGATATCAATTAATATATTGTAAAGATTTTTGTTTGATGAAAGATTTAACTTTGGTTAAAAAAAAAAAAAAAAAAAAAAAATCAATCAAAAAAAAAAATAATACAAAACAAGAACCCAATTGGCATGGATATTGAGTTTGATGTTGTTGTTTAAATTTAGCTACTAATATCATGTTGTACACAATTTGCGAGTTTATAGCACATAGTGATTGTTGATGAAGTTAATATATAATTTGTGGAAACTAGAAGGTGTAACATTCCGTATTTTCAGGTCATTTACAATACTATTTAATTTCACTATTTATTTTTTTTCTCGTACGCGTTCACTTTTAATTTTAATCGTTAAGCTAAATCGCGTAGACTGAAAATGATCATACAATGTAAACGGGCATTAAACAATTAAATGTTTAACAGTCAAAACTAGTGTTTTTGTTTTTTATGAGGATAATTAATATCTTTGTTCATCATATTTTATGGCATTCGTAATTAAAATGCTTACGTTTCATCGATTTAAATGCGTTTAGGCATTCCGGAAGTTTCTAAAAACCTTACTCGGCCTAAACGAATACACGATTATACCAATACTCAAATTAATCTAATAATTTCATCTTTTTATATATATATATATATATATATATATATATATATATATATATATTGCCGAAATGTTATAAGATGAGACAAGTCGTTTCATTCTTCGTCTTAGATCTTGATTGTCCACACACCCCCCCTTAAGAAATAACTCTACACCTTTATCAACTTGATTAGATAACCATGAGCTTGAGTTAGAAAGTAACTTATGGTAAGTTAAGGATATATTTTTATATAAATAGGCATGCATGCATGTAGTTAAGTTTTCATACTTTTATACTGAAAAATTCATTTTTTCTGCTCCCTTTAAACATCAAAACCCTCGGCACAAAACCTTGTACAAACAAAATCACACACTTTGATTTTTCTAGATTATACCATATCTTTATATATCAATCCTAAGATGTATAATAGTCTTATTCAAGCATTGGATCACCCCTTTGACAAGTATTCATGAAGAAAAGTAAGATTAGGGTTTTTGAATACATAATCTAGGGTTATTAAGCTTGAAAAGCTGGATTTCAGTCTAAACACGGGTTTTGCATTAATTTTACATCCTATACATAATCATCATGGTTTCACTAATATCTTTATACTTTTATTCTTATTTTTATGTGATAATGATAATATAGCCATAATCACCCACTAAGGACTTTTTAATGTGTAAAAATGGGTTTTATTGAGTTTATGCAATTTATACACATATTCTCAGGTCCTAATGTTATAAAATATTATGGGAAAATAGATCTAGAAGGATGTTAACTTATGGATTAAGTATAAAACATGTTTTTGGACTAATTAGGTTTTAAAGTTAATCTAATGTAATACTAATTAAAACATGAAAGTAACAAGGGTTGAACTTGTTCCATAAATTTACAAGGATAGGATTGATATTGGATATTATTATAAGTTACCACATATGTAAATTGGTTACAGTACTTTTTATAGTAATACTAAATTAATTAATACATAAAAACAAGGTTTTTATAAAGATATACATATGAATACTTAGGGGCTGTCTAAAATCCGAATTTCATACAGAAAGTTTGACTTAATATAATTATAATACGCCTCATGATGATTCCATAATGATAAGAAACTCGAAAAACCGTTCAATAACGATAAAGATACGGTAAAAAAGAGTGTACGGACTATAAATATACTTTTATAAAATATTTTTATAAAAGTTACTATTCATCCCATTACAGAACTTTTATTTTTTAAAAACATCTAAAATATTGATATAACTTGTACATAACGAGAACGTAACCTCGATGGTATCTCTAAACTCGGAGTTAAACGATAGTTATCGCGATTACAAGTTTACGCTAATTAAAACGACAAACGAGCTGTTGTGAACAGTAATTTTACTATTCATCGCAGAATCTTAAAAACTTAAAAATGTAATATTTTGATCGCTCGTCTTACTACGAAGACGTGGACGTAAGATATACGCCGAGCAACGGGCTTAAATACGACAAATTAGGTCATTTTTACGAAGTATATTTATAAACGTTTTCACTTTATAAATATTATTTTACTAAAACGATTAGTCGGTGATTATGCTATATAGAATATTAAGTGGTTATCAAAGTGCTATATTACTAGGGAGTTTATTTAATGAGGCAACTTTTCGGATGGCGTATCGACGATGTGTTGGATTTACGATTTAAAGTATCTAACTCTCGAACGTCTTGTAAGACCTCTTTAACTATTGATAGCTCCGAAACGATCGCACGACGTAACTACTGTAAGATTATAATTGATTGTTTTAAATTTATGTTACTCGGTACTTATACGACCTTAATTTTTAAATTCAGGTTGCTTCAAACGTTTTGCGTGAATTTTTTTTGTGATTATTGGACTATCAGTTATCAGGTGAGTTCATAGCCCCCTTTTTACTACTTAATTGTTTTATTTAACTTCTAAGGGGCTGGATTACATTGCTTATTTTACTATTGGCGACACAACTGTTCTTTCTCAAGTGTTTTCAAAGTGTTTTAAAACTGTTTGCTATCCAGATTACTGCCTGAATATTATTGCCTAAGTTAACCACTATTTGCCATTTAAGTCCCTACTATATCATGATCCGTCAATTGCTATTGTAGTGAGGCGAGTGTGGTGGATAGCTCTTATCGGACTGACAACTCACCACCTGGACATTTCTGGTCTCAAGTTGACCCATGGTGCATTTAACATTGAGAATAACTTTTTGGTTGTTGGACAAGCATCCTATACATTTGGAGGGCACGAATAGTTTAGGCTTCGGGTTCATGAGGCTTGTGCAATAATAAACGTTTTGACACTAAATGTGTTTTAGAGTCTATTATGCATCGATCTTGTGGTCACCAATTTACCATCACTCTATGATTTCTCTCACCTTTGTGTTGACTTTTACATGTAAATTTTAGGTCTTGGGTATGAAGAACTGAAGGGGAGCGTGGCGGATATCAATGAGTTGGATTCTGTGTTTTATCTAAAATTATATGAAACTTTTGTCTTCATAAAACTTAAGTCATTCTTTTAAGATTTTGTTTAAATGATATGTTGGATGGTTTATGACATCAAAAACTTATGGGAACCTAATGTATTAATCTGATATTTTTGTATAAATAAAATATTATCTTAAAACGTCCATTCTTGGGTCATTTCCTTATTTCTTGTTTGTTGTACTTGCACGTAGCCACCCCAAATGTTACTATTCCGCCTTCTACTGATTTTGGGGGGTGTTATAGAGGTACAGGCCAAGGTTATAGGGACTGTGGTCATTTTCAAAACCTAGTCTATAACTACAAAGTTTAAAGATTTTCTTTTCTTTCATTTTCAAATTTACAGAATCCTTCATCGCTATCCGATATCCACGCGCGCGTATTCCCCGATCCTTACTTGCTTTTCTGATTATCATTATTGCATTATATATAACCTTATATATATATAATACTTGGTTTAAATTCGATCTCTTACGTCTATCTTTTGACATATCAATATCTATTTTTATCAGTCAATTATATACCCTGAGTAATTCATGATTATTTACATCATCCTTCTATTTCCTTTTCTCCATCATTATCATATCCCATAACTCTGCATACCTTTACAAATTCTTAACGAATTGTACACGTATGTTTCCAGAATCATGCCGCCCAGGAGATTTAAGAAGAAATCCGTTAGGAAGATAGTGGAAAGGCGTGTGGCCAAAGCCATTGAAAAATATGAAAAGACTAGAGCTGACTCAAACAATACTGGTGGATCTGGATCAACAAATACTGGAGGGACTGTTGTGCCAGAGATGCATGGATGTTCGTATAAGACATTTATGAACTGCAAGCCTCACTCTTTCAAGGGGACTGAAGGCGTAGTCGGACTGAAACGTTGGTTCGAAAAGATAGAGCAAGTGTTTGAGATTTGCAAATGTGCTGAAGATGACAAAGTGAAGTTTGCTATGTGCACGTTCGAGGGTCGTGCCCTAACCTGGTGGAACGGAAATGTTCGCTTTGGGACTTTGCTAATGCTAATCAGATCCCCTGGAGCAACGTGAAAGCTATGATGACGTATGAATTACTGCCCCAGCAACTGAATCGGAAAAGATGAGCAAGAGCTCTGGATGCTGACTCGGATGGAGATGATTTCGAGGATTACAGCAATCGGTTCCTTGACTAGTTCTGATGTGTCTACTGAACTTGATGCCCACTGAAAGCAAGAGATAGGAATGTACATTCGTGGGTTTCCTGAAGGAATCAAAGGAAATATGATTTCTTCTATGCCTGGGGGGGGGGGGGGGGGGGGAGTTACGGTTGGGGGCTGGGGGGGGGGCCGGGGGGAGGGCCGGAGAGACCTTGCATGAGCAATCAACATGGCACGTTGCACTGGTCGAGCAATAGTTCAGGTGTAAGCGTGCTAGATTAGTGAAAGTAATAAAAGGAATTGGGAAGACAAAACTAAAGGAAACCAATAACAATAACCATAATACAAACAAATAACCACAACAACAACCAGACCCGCAACCTGAAAACAAACGGATTATCCCCAGCGACAAAATAGGAGACAGGACACCTGTCAGGGGCATATGCTGCAGCCCAGCTGGAGGAAAGATTTTTGCTGGAACTTTTACGCAAAGTACATCGATGGCACTTACCATCATGGACCGTGTCCTCAAAGGTGCCAGAAATGTCAAAAAATGGGTCACCTAGAGAAGGATTGTAGATTCGGGGTTCAGGGTGCAGGTAATAATTTCCTGCAAAATGTGACATGCTTCGGGTGTGGTGAGAAAGGACACTACAAGGATAAGTGTCCAAAAGCAAGGAACCAGCAGAATGATGGAGCTCGTGCTAGAGCTTATGTGGTGGTTGAAAATCCGCAGCAGAATCCGGAAGTGGTCACGGGTACGTTTGCATTAATGATCACGACGCGTGATTCTCTTTGATTTTCTGGTGCTGAGAATAGTTTGGTATCTTCTGCGTTTTCGCCTTTTATTGTTATCTAGCCCAACCGCTTTGAAAACTAATTATGAAATGAATTAGCAAACGAAAAGTTGTTAGCTCCAATTCTTTTATGTAGTTGCACCATTAGTCTTATTAAATCACGTCTTCAAAATGGGCTTGTTGCCTACCCAACTAGGGAAGTTTTATGTTATCATTGGAATGGATGGTGGGATACTACCGACGCTATCATCGATTGTTATGAGAAGATTGTCCGTATTCCTCTTCCGAATGGCGAGATTCTTGAAGTTCAAGGCGAGAGGCCCGGAAAAAGGTCTGTACTCACTTGCTTGTTATCCAAGGCTGATGGAAAAGCTTGATGACATCGCTTTGTTCCGAGTTTTCCCGAAGTATTTCCAGATGATCTGTTAGGTTTACCTCATGTGCGAGAGGTAGAATTTCGCATCGATCTGATTCCAGGCGCATCGCCAGTTGTTAGATCTCCATACCGGTTAGCCCCTTTAGAAATGTTAGAATTGATTTTTTTCTCGAACCGTTAGATCTCCATACCGGTTAGCCCCTTCAAAAATGTTAGAATTGTCGAACCAGCTTAAAGAACTTCAAGAGAAGGGTTTTATTTGACCAAGTCACTCACCATGGGGAGCACCCGTGCTCTTTGTCAAGAAGAAAGATGGTTCGATGAGAATGTGTATTGACTACAGGGAACTAAACAAGTTGACTATAAAGAACCGTTACCCTCTCCCCAGAATTGATGACTTGTTTGACCAATTACAAGGTGCGTGTTATTTCTCGAAGATAGATCTTCGCTCGGGATATCATCGGTTAAGAGTTCGAGAAGAAGATATATCGAAGACCGCATTTAGAACACGTTATGGACACTTTTAGTTCACAATCATGCCATTTGGACTGACAAACACGCCAGCAATATTTATGGACTTAATGAACTGGGTCTGCAAGCCGTATTTGGACAAATTCGTAATTTTGTTCATTGACGACATCTTAATCTACTCAAAGTCAGAAGAAGATCATGAAGTCCACTTGAAAACGATTTTGGACTTACTTAAGAAGGAGAAGTTGTATGCCAAATTTTCAAAGTGTAAATTTTGGTTACAAGAAGTCCAGTTCCTAAGACATGTGGTTAACCATGACGGTATCCACGTGGATCCTAGCAAGGTAGAATCGGTCAAGAACTAGAAGACCCTTGAGTCACCAACAGAAATCCGTTCATTTCTAGGATTGGCAGGTTACTACCGGAGATTTATTGAGAATTTCTCCAAGATCGCCAAGCCCCTCACCCTGTTGACTCAAAAGAATAAGGCTTATGTGTGGGGCGATAAGCAAGATGAAGCTTTCTAAATTCTGAAGGAGAAACTATGCAATGCTTCTGTGTTGCCACTCCCTGATGGACCCGATGACTTTGTGGTCTATTGTAATGCATCAAAATAAGGTTTTGGGTGCGTGCTGATGTAGCGGGGCAAAGTGATAGCGTATGTGTCAAGACAGTTGAAGAAGCATGAGAAAAATTATACCACTCATGACCTGGAATTGGGTACGGTGGGGTTCGCTCTTAAAATCTGGAGACATTATCTTTATGGGACGAAAAGTGTTATCTAGACTGACCACAAGAGTCTCCAGTACATATTTGACCAGAAAGATTTAAATATGCGCC
>BQNB010065632.1:0-16128 GCA_026074375.1 Tanacetum coccineum
ACAAGCATTTTAAGCATAATTTTGTCTTTTATGGGTCATTTTTGATATAAAACGGATATGTGTTTTCACACATATCAGTTTGTTTAACTAATTACTAAATTAATTATAATCTAAACTACTGGTGATAACTTTATGATAAAATAATGTATTTACTTAATCATGCATTAATCATTAAATAGCTTCTCCTAATCTTGTTGCCTTGTCACACTTGTGATGATCTGTGTAAGTATTTCCTAATTCATGAACGAATTACACGAACCCGCCATCTATTTAATATTCTGTTAAGGCAACGTACAAGTAAGGTACTATGAAGACTATTACAAGACCCCTAAGAGTATATTAAATGCAATTGAAATATTTTAAGAGGGATCAACCATATAAGGGGTAAGGTAGTATAAAGACTATTACCGATAATATCCTTTCTACACTTCCCGCATTTCTCTAGAAGTCTATGCCAATTTAATATCTTATGGCTAGTTTTCTAAAGCCTAATGCGCACATTCATCATAAGAAGCAATAGTAATAGGATCTACAATCCAACTTTCATGCAATCATAAGCAAATACAAATGAGGGTTTAGCCTAACATGTTATAAAGAGAGCAAAAATATAAATCAATCAAACAACACATAGACATATTGAATGATTAAAGATAGATAATCTTACTTGATTAAAACATGGATTAAGGTAAGTTACAATAGGGTTTTGAGGCCCTAAAGTCGGCCTAAAAGCTGACAAAATACTTAGGGTTCGGCTCTCAAAAGTTATACAAAGTTACACACTTAAAACCCTAAATTCGGTTTGATATTTAATGTTTGAATAACAAAGATTTTGATTAGATTTTCTAATTCTACGGGAAAAACAAGTAAGGCAAACTAAAAACGAAAGTAATTAAAGCTAAAACACTAAAAACGATAACGGAAACTCAAAACCCGTTCTTTAAAAAAACTAAATTCTACAAATTTAACCATACGAAAGCAAAATTAATTTTTAACAATCCTAAATGATAAAAGAAAATTAAAAAAAAAACAATTATATTTTTTTGACTTTTATTTTATTTAATATGAATTAAAAACAGTTTTAATAAAAAAAATTAATTAAAAATACTAAACTAAATGGGAAAATTCTGAAAAAATTATGAAAAGTCCTATGAGTAGTGCTTAATCTAGGAAAAATAAATTGGTGAAAACTGCTTATTGAAATAAGCCAGAAATAAGCTAAATATGCCGTTTAAGGTAAACATCTAAAAAGGGTATAAATTAAAAGTAAATGGAAGTAGGACAGATTGCCCTACTGGTGCAGATGGTTGAGAGTGCGTGTGTTAAATATGCTTAGGTATGGTTGAGGTCAGGGGCTCGAGCCCTGCTCACCCTTGGCTTCCCAAACCTGAGCCTTTTTATTTTTGCTAATTTAATTTTTGAAAAAGCTTTGTAACTTAAAAATAAGCAACTTTTGTGAAAATATTTTTTTTGAAAACTTAAAATAAGCTGGGAATAAGCTATATAAAGTGACAGTAGCTTAAAACTTAACAATGACTTAATACTTAACTTATTTAACTTAAAAGCTATGAATAAGCTAAAACTAAATTAAAAAAACTACAAGGGCCTTAAAACAAACCTAATAAGTACTTATTAAGAAGGAAAAAATAAGCAGATAATAAGCACTTAAAAGCACTATTGAAACAAGAGATAAAAAAGGAGGAATCAAGGATAGTTTCTACTTTAAAAACTAAAAATAAAGGCTAAAAATGCAATTTAAAATAACAAGTAAGCTTAGGAAAAGCTGATAAACTAACCTAATAAGCCAACTAAGGACAAAAAGAAGCAAAATATGACAAGCTAGATAAGCTAGAAGCTTTTAAAAAGCACAAATAAGCTTTTGGCTAAAACTGTTAGCCAAAACCAGCATAGGACATTTTCTAGCTTATTAATTAAGCTAGTAAATGGCACTACCTTATGGTTAGTAGCTATACCCTGAAAGATTATCAATAGCTTCATAAATAATCATCAATTAAAAATGAGTTTCAGTTTGAAATTAAGGATAAGCCATGAAAAGCTTGATTGAAAAAGCTAACTACACTCAATGCTGCTGGGTTTTTAAGGATAAAAGGCTTTTGCAAATCCCTAAAAAATAAGCTAGGAAAATAAGGTTTAAAAAAATGCACAAACAGAACAAGCTCGTTGTCCAAAGAGCTTATGTTATCAATATTAGACCTAAAACAAAACTTAATCAAACCTAAAAATTGCAATTGAAAACGGTCTTTAAAACTTGAAAAAAATCAGACATTAAAAATTTGACGTTTTAACTATCAACTCAATACGACAAATTCTTTATTGAACTACAACTAATTATACTGCTTTAGGAACTCTACATGAAGCATAATCCAACCTTAAATCTACTATTGACCAAAAATCAAATATCAACAGTTTTTTAAAATTTCAAACCCACATATTTAAAGAACCATAAAGAAAACCTTTGAACACTTAATTTTAACTTTAAACAATCCTTAAAAACAGATTCAAATACTTCTTAATAGAGAGTGTTAAAGTTGGCTTAGTTAACCAAAGAGGTTTTTTTAAAAAACTCATTTGACCATTTTGCCCATTGACCAAACACTCCTATAATGTATTAAAATCATTTTAAACTCATTACTAAACTGTATTAAGCTAAGAATTTAAAGGACAGATGATGATAATATCAATATTAAGCACTAATAAGCAATTGGAACAACTGATAAGCACTTTAAAATAAGCCAACATAAGATAAAACATGGTTTTAACTAAAAAATATGAACAGAATTTTTGAAAACTCAAAATAGCTATTCTATAACTAAAAACTAACTATTAGACCTAATAGGATAGAATAAGCACAAAAAAAAAAGCAGAATAACAATTGCACATCAGTAAATTAAGCTTTTAAGAGTAAAAAAAACAAAAAATAAACCTTACTTGGTCCATGTGGCTTAAACATGGACAAATATGTCTTAAGGAGCTTATCTAAAAAGCTCCAGTTATCTTATGCATAAGTGGTATAGTCCATAAGCCCATCCTGTTTTTGGCTTATCATTCCATAAACAAGCTTGCTGTGGGATTTTGGCGTGATTTTGTTTAAGACAAGTGAAAGTGTCTTAAAACAGAATTAAAAGAGCTTATAAAAACTTGTTTAGAGAACTTTGAGAGCACAAATTAAGCATTAAAGGTATTAAGCACAAAACAGAATTTGTAGAAAAAACTTGAATTTCATTAAGAATTTAAAAGGTACATTGCTTTGAAAATTAAATACAGGAAAATGAATAAGCTTAAATTTTACAATACTCCTAATTTAAACCTAAAACTACTATACTCCTCTTTTCAGTGTGCTTCTTCTCGTTTATATAAGCTGAGGTGGGTCTTTGTCTTCACATTAGAAGTTTCACGCCCCTCTTCCATGAGACCTAGGATCAACTTGTTCACCAAGTAGATTAATATAAACCCTTGGATTCACTTTGGCGCCCAAACTTTTAAGGTTTTCACATGGATTGCCAAAATGGCAGTTAGGCATGCCCATGTGATGTGGGGTAAGGGTTGACTGGTAAGGGAGGGTGATGGGTTTGTCTTGGGGTGAAGTGGGGTTGGTTTTAGGTAGCAGGGTAGTGAGAGTGACGGGTGAATAGGAGTGGAAAAATTGGAGGGTAAAGTTTGGGTTTATAATCGATTTGGTTTATGATGGGTGTTAAGAGAAAAAGGATGTGGGGTGAAAAAGGTTTAAAGTGTAGGGGGTAAACATGTTAGTCCTTAAGGACTAGCAATGTTAGTCCTTAAGGACTAACTGTGAAATGGGTTAAAGGTGTAGGGATAACGGTTGTTAGGTGTGTTGGTTTGGGCCTCAGTTAAGTGGGCCGGGTTATAATTTGATGGATTTTGGATTAGGACTTTATAAGGCTTATGGTTTAATATAAAAGCTTAATGGGCTGACCCGGCCTATTAAATGGGTGCGGGTTAGCCCATTTAGCTTTTCTTCGGTTTCGGCTTTGACTTTTTTGGTTGACTTTTTGGTTGACTTTGACTTTGACTTTGTTGACTTGACTTTTTCACGCTCTTTCCATTCCGTGCTCAGTTTTGTCCGTTTGGCTTGATTTTTGTCTTTTAGTGAATATCCGTTACCTGCACAGTAAATAACACAAAACAAGCATATATTTGACATTTTATGTTCGTTTTTGGTTAATTAATCAGCTGGGTGATAATTATAAGGCAAAATGGTAGTGGTAAATTAAACACATACCAAAAACCCCCATAACTAAGGATATTGCCAAATTTCCTCCACGCCAAGCCATAAGTAAACACTAAGAAAACCTAATAATACACAATCCCCCTCGACTAAATACCATCGAAAAGAAGCTAATTGTTTTATCAAAGAGGAATTAAAGACTCAATTAGAATCTGAAACCCCCGTCTTTACCAATATTTAAATAATTACACATATCCCACACAAAATTTTTTTGCATTTTTCCTTTTGCTCATTTATAACATTTTCTTTCAAAGCACTACCTAACTGTTTGACATTCGATAATTTTATAACTTTAGGCATAGAACCAACACCACATTTAAACCTAAAATACCCCAAAAAAGGAAAATTCATTGTTCTCAGACAATTTCACGATTGTCCCAAACCAAGCTTAAAAAAAAACGAAAACACTGTAAATAAAAGTTAAGATGCTAACGACTACATAAAATTTGATAACTTGTAGAACTTTCACTCCCCGATAATTATTATATTAGATGAATGTGCCATTTCAAATTTCCAAAGCCCTGGATAGAAACGTTTGCAATATTTTCTATGCTTTCATGTTTCCGACCCGAGAATATGAGTTTGAAAGGCGAGATCAACCTAAGTAGCGACTTCCCGTCTCAGGCACATCCCTACCTCTGCCGGCTAAGTACCAGGCTTTTGACACCCCACTAAGACTATATCGAGACTCACGACACTTCGATGTTTCAAAAACTCTTAGTTTTCCCATATATACATAAAATCACAACTTAAAACGAAATATTCCATAAGTTCAAAAGCATATTAAATTAAAAGAAAAAGAGATTTCTCCCATATTTATAAAATCACTATACTACATTTAATAATAAAAATAACAACCTTTAAACTAAGGGAAAACCTCGAACCATTTTAAAAGGCTGCAACATCGTTGTGATCCGGCAAGATGCAACAAACTTTTAATCAATCTCGGATCATTACAATGCTGCCTTATTTACAGACTGCAAACATCGTTTGGAGCCGGCAAGATGTCAGTAACCTTTATAGCCCACAGTTTTATTATTAATACCTATTTTATTCATTTATTTTTTGTTTTCCCATTTTTTTATACCATGATATATAGGAGAAGTCTTATTTTTGAAAATTATAAGTATAAATTTGAAATAACAATAATGATATCATCCATACATTAAAAATGTTAGAATAAAGACTAATTTCCAAGAGAGCACGTATTATTAGTCGTAAAGCTTATTGTAGAGAAAAGCCCCATAATCTAC
The DNA here is from genome assembly GCA_026074375.1 of Tanacetum coccineum. Classification (NCBI taxonomy): domain Eukaryota; kingdom Viridiplantae; phylum Streptophyta; class Magnoliopsida; order Asterales; family Asteraceae; genus Tanacetum; species Tanacetum coccineum. The sequence goes on from BQNB010065632.1 coordinate 5,518, forward strand.
ACTTATGAGCTCTTAGATTTCCAATAATGCTCTTTTTTAGCATTCAACTCATACTTAAACTCTATCATTTTCGTATCTTCGCGAATTTAAAAATCTTTAGTAAAAAAGATCGCGAAAGCATAGTCTAAAAGTAAAGGAAAAAGCTAGAGGCTCAACACGCTCGTATCGAGTCAAAATTAAGACATAATCTACCCAGCAGTAAAGACAAAATTGTGACAAAACACTTATTTTATTTTTTTAATTTTTTAAATATTTTTTATTTTTTTGGAATTTTGGTGGTAAAAACGAGACTACGTGAAGCACACCCAACAACTACTGCACAATCAAATTCGGATAGATACCCCATACTAGAACTAAACATTGTCCTCAATGTTTTAAGAAGGGTCTCTACGTAAATCTAAAGATATTTATTAAGTATGCTCAAAGATAAACGTTAGTCGATAAGATTAGGATATTGGATTCCCAAAATAAAGCTGAGGATGTGAAGCTCGAGTGATCGAAGGACAAAAACCGCGAGCACGAGAGACTTCAAAATCCAGGACAATCCTGGACATACAACAAAAAACACAAAGCACAAAAAATGAAAGAGGCGAGCCTCTCTCACAACACACTTATTCATTACTGCATTATAATTATATTAGGATAAGCATGAGTTGCCACCTACGAAGCGCTTGTTTTTGTTAACCGAGTCTTGAGCCTGACTCGACCCCGAATTCATTGGTCCATGGGGAAGAAAGTGGAAGATAAAATCTCCATCAGACTTTCATTCAAGTTGTTTTTATAAACATTGAATTTCATGAAAGTTCCACTCCGATGAGATACACCCGGCATAAAAGAATGATAAATGGAGATGCCGGGGTCAAAAATGGTATCTTCATTTATGGAGGAGAGAAGATATGAAGGAGCAACGGGATACGTGAGAAAAGGAAGAAAGATCCATACAACATAAGCAAAGAGACGAGATTGGTCATTCTCGAATGGTAAATTCACATTTGTCGTAGAAGAAACGTTCTCACGTATCCCAGGGTTAATAATAGAAGTCAAATCTCCCGGATCGGGCTCACTCTTAAAATAGAAACATTCAAGATCCGAAAGAGAAATATCAGCATGAATAGTGATACTGCCACTATTCTTCTCTTCAATATCAAATTTAAAAGTTTCAAGCTCGGGAGTTGTTTCAATTTTTTTCAAGAAGGAGTCACCATCCTTAATGGGGATAGGAGACTTGAGCACAAAATCAGAAGATAGAGTTGGTTTAGCATTTAATGCTTTGATCTTAGCAATGAAAAGATTGATTTTCGATAACTTTTCATGAAGATTATCGTCCTTGATTGCTAGAAGGATATCAGTATTAATTTCTCCATCTTCTAGGTCAAAATCCTTTAACTCCTCTAAGCTGACGATCTCAGAATCGGGAGGTGGTGCATCAACATAATCGATGTCCTCAATAGAGAAAGTATCGTCATCACTAGAAGAATGATCATTGTTGGGATTAGAATGATTTTTTAAAGCTTCAAGAGGGGTGGAATTGTCACAAATAGGCACATCACACATGCTATCGGAAATACCCTCAGGCTCTCTTAGGATTGGAACAAGGTCCTCAACACTAGACTTTATTACTTCGTCCAATTCCATTTCCAGAATAGTGTTAAGATGCTTGTCCCCCATACTTAGAGACTCAATGGGCTCCTCAATTGATAAAACGGGTGTGATTGCAATACACAGAGGAAGTTCAGACATAATAATATCTCTCAAGGGCATAGAACTATCCTCGTCATCATCATCATCGTAGTAGACGATAGGACGATTCCAACTCGGAGTATTAATATACTCAGCCAACTCCTCATGAATATTTTGCACATCATTAAGAAGTTTACGAAACAACTCTAGAATACCCTCCGGTTGATATTGCTAGTCTTCAAAAGCATGCTCAATTTCAAAAATTGTCTCCCATGCTAGTGATACAACCTTTGGTGTTTCATAAAAAGAAAATCGATTAAAATTCCTTGATATGTGTGAAAACACATATCCATTTTATATCAAAAATAGCCCTGAAAAGACAAAATTGTGCTTTAAATGCTTGAATATTGCTTGTTTTGTCTCTGTGATTGTGTAGGTGCGGATATTGTAAAAATCACAAGAACACGGTTAAAACCGGGCAAAAACGAACATGGGAACGGAAGAGCACGCAAAAAGCCGAGAGGAAGCTATCAAAGTCAAACCCTAGTCAAACTTCAGTCAACTTGGTCAACCAAAGTCAAGGTCACAAGAAGACAAAAATTTCAAAAGTTTCCAATTCAGTCCTTCATCTTATCCCAAATTACAAAAGTGGTCCCTAATACCTAAAATTAGTTAACACCCGTTAACTAATAAATATTAAAACCATAACCGGCCCAACCATTTCCCAACCCAAGGCCCATTTCCCTTTTATAATACCCAAGTCAAAGCCCCGGTCAAAATAATCAAACGCACCCTTTCAGTTAAAAATGGCGGGTAAAGCCTTGTTACTGTTCATCGTCTTCCCTAGTTTACCCCTTCCTCAAATCAAAGGGCAATTGCTAATTAAGGGTTAAGAAGGACAATTCAAGTAGCAAAGTACAACATGGCAGGGTTAAAACGTCACTTAAGCCTCTTATTGGCCAATTCCCAACAAAGAATGCCACGTTGTATTGATGAAAACACAAGGAATGAAGAATTTTACACTTTATACACTCTCAAAAGAAGCACAAGCTGTCTCAATCACGGTTGCCAAGCTGGCAATCCGTGTGAGATATGATGTGATCCAACGGCTAAGATTGCTCTTCCAATCATTGAGAGAATGTACGGATGAGATCAAGAGGAGCGTGTAACTTCCAGGAGTACTAGAAGGATTAGCTGGATGCCATAAATAGAGGCCTGAGCTCACATACACATATCTTCTTTTCTTGTAATTTTTTTCAATTAAATTAGCTTATGTAGTTTTTAGTTAAACATGTAATTTCCTCTTTTAAATCCTTATAATCTCTTTTCTTAAGCTTTGTAATCTATTTTGAAAGTTAATGAAATCAGAAGTTTAGTGTTAATAATCCGTTCTTAGTCATAAAATTCTTAATAAGCCAAATGTTTGCTACTGTCACTCATAAGCTCACACAAGCTCATTCTAGCTCTCACAAGTCTCTAAGCTTGTGATTGAGCTTAATTGGCCATTTAATCTACATAAGCTATAAAAACAGCTTAATACTGTGACAATTGGAAGATGAGCTTAAAAGGGAAGAGCTCATATGGACTTATACTGACTTATCTTAGGATAAGCCAGAGCTTGTAGACTGCTCATTTGAGCTTATTCAACCTTTGTTAAGCTAAGGTTTTCTGTAAGTTTCCATTTATTGCTTTTGTTCTTAGTTTCAAGCTTAGTCTGCTTAATTTGCTTATCCTGCTTATTCATTAGCTAAGTATGTGTTTTAAAATTGTCTTATTGTGCTTATTAAGTGAGTTTGAATATCTATTTTTTTAGTTTTTATATTAATTTTTCATATATAGTCTTAAAAACAAACAAAAATCCAAAAATATTAGAGTAATATGTAGCTTATTTGCTGATTGATATTTGTTTATTAAGTTTGTAATAAGCTATTTGATATCTGGTAATAAGGTTTTGTTAACTGAATTTTAATTTCATAAGCTTAAGTTTAAATTGGCAATTTTAAAGGAGTGTTTGGAATAACAAAGTTTGACCACTAAAATTCAAACTGAGTTTTGTAATTTGTTTGAAGATGAGTTTATTATCATTTAAAATAACAGTTAGTGCCAAATTTCAAAAGTTATACTTAATAATTTCTATAAAGTTTAAGCTGTATTATGTTAATCTTTTTGTTCTTGCACCAGGGGAATTTTCCCTTTCCTTTGCTTGTTAAAATTTTGATCCAAGCCTCATTAGGCTTGGATCTTGTTTGTGTTAAGTTTAAACACACTCATTGAGTGTGTCTAGTGCAGGAGTAACCAACTTGGTCTCCTGCATTTGGTTCTAGCCCATTTGGTCATTTGCATCAGCAGTAGTAACAGCAGTTACTACTGCTATCTTTTCAGCTTCATTTAAGCTTGTGTTTGTAGGATTTAGAATCTAAAATTCAATTAGCTATTAGATTAGATATAGGTAAAGGTAGCTTAAAGCTTATTTTCACATTTCTAGCTTATTTCTTAGGTTAATTTAGCTTTAAAAGTTCATCAAAAATCTTAAAAATACAAAAACAGTAGTAAGTAGATTTTAGGTTCTTAATCTAGATACTTAGCTTATATAATTTAGTTTTATGGTTAAAACTTGTAGCTTATAAGTAGTTTGATAAGTTGTCAAAAGCTCAGCTTCTGTCATTGCTTATTGAGTATTTTAGCTTAAGTTGTTTTTAAGCTTTCAAGTCTTAATTCCTGAGTTTGCTCTTTATACCACTAGATTCAGTTAGTTTAGAGTGTTGTTAGTTTAATTAGCTTATCAAATTTAGTTGCTAGGTATCATAAGCTATCTAGGGCAGCTTTTAGTTTCAAAATTGAGTTTAATTTGAGTAGTGTGCAAGCTCTTAAGTTAAAATTAGCTTTTAGGCTTTTAAAAACCTTGTTTCTGAGGCAGCAGGTTTCATAAGCTTTTTAAGAGCTTATTTTTGAGTTTCAGCTTAAATTGTTTTTGTTAAAGTTGCTTAAAAAAGGTTCCTTAACAACTTTTGTTCTTTAAGTTTTTTTTTAAAAAAAAGGGGAAGTGGAAGTCGGGGGTGAGCAAGACTCGAACCCCCGACCTCAACACCTCAACCCTTTATAACACACCACACACTATCGTTGTGCCCTTGGGACTTTTCCGTTAGACTCTCACACAAGTTAATCTTTATACACGTTTTGGCCCAATAAGCCTTATAAGCTGTTCCAGCTTATTTCACAGCTTATTCAATAAGCTGTGATCTCGGGCTTATTTTTCCTAGGTTTTAATTAGTATAAGCTAATTTCTGTAATTTTTCTAGAATTTTTATAGTTCGTTTAGTATTTTTAAACATTTATTTTCATTAAAAACTTTAAAAAATCATAAAAAATAAAAAAATAATCAAAAAAATATAAATCTTTTTTAGAAAATTTTCTTTTATCATTTAGAACGTAGGAAAATTAGTTTGACTCTCGTGGGTTTATTTTTGAGCATTTTAGCTTTTAGGGCTCGGTTTTCGATTCCCGTTATTCGTTTTTGTGATTTCTTTCAAATTTTATCGTTAAGTTTTCAAATTTTGCAAATCCCTTTATTTTTATTAGATTAATAAATTCAAATACTAGGGTTAAGGTGCTAATTAGGGTTTTATTTTTGTCATTTCCGTTTTTCAGTCCTGTGTTTAGTTATTTTACTTTCATTTAAATTGTTATAATTGTTTTTAGTCATAGAAAATCAATCAAAAAGTTGAAATCATTCATAACATTTGTCCAAACAGAATCGAGTATGCAATTTTTTTTTTTATTTTTTCACAAATCTTTGGGGATACGACCCGGTAATTCCACTTACCGGTTAAACGTATTATATTATATATTTTTGTGTTTAAATTGCATTTAATCTTTGTCCTCAAGGATTATTTGTAAATTTCTATAAATACTTTGATATATTATATATACGTAAAATTGTTGCAATCATTCCTTAAAATGGTTTGCACGGAGTTCATTAATTTTTTTGATCTTGCAAAATTTCCACACTTGTTTCTTGAGGAGGTTGAGTATTAATGTTAGCCGCTCGTTCCTCTGCTAGTAATTCAACACAAGTTTTTTCTTGAATCAGTTGATGGATGACGGGGTGCTGTGGGGGTTCAAATTGGTCAAAATCGGAATAATTAGACTCATAACAAAGATTGGGCTCATAATAATTCATCGGTTGACATTGAAAAGTCTCATGAGGACCTCCGTAATTTTCACAACAAGGTTCGTAGAAGATCACTTGTTGACATTGAAAAGTCTTATGCGGGGCCCCACAACGGGTACAACAAATATATTGTTGTTGAAAACTTTGAAAAATTTTATGGAAATTAAGTCTTGAATGAACCACGGTTCGTGAAATATAGAAACAACGAAACTTTGATGTGGACAATCGTAATCCATAATGAGCATCGTTCTCACAAAAACTCACAATAAAACGTTGGTGGTTATGAAGGTGGGTTGAAAACGTTAGGAGAATCATCGACAAAATTAGGAGTGGAATCATAAGTGAATGAACTTCCATCTCCAGAATAGTCATGTCGGATCAAAACTTGGCAAAGTTTGTGGGAGCTCATCACGGTTTTGAATTGTTGCATGGTTGCCCGGGCAGTATAGATAGAATCGCAACTTGCGATGGACAAATATAACCATAATGAGCACCGTACCACCCTTGCCAAAAGTAATAAGACCATGTCAAACACCAAAAAGAACCGCATAAATATGTAGCTTCTTTTAGAACAGATGGACTTATAGAACAATTGTAGTTGAGAGACAATTTACGAATACACAATCTGGCTTGACTCGCGCGTATAATGATTGTTGCATACAAGTTTATTTAAAAAACTAAAAATAAGAAATGAACTCTTGGTTTTTTTTACCAAATTAACTTAGAGCATTCATAATGTTATTCCACAAATCCATCACCACTGTAGCAATTGTCTCCACCAGACCCTGTAAGACACCCTTAAATACTAGCTCCATCAACTCATCATAATTTGACGCCATCTTCACGGCCGATTCAAAGAGTAACTCTCTGACTCCAAATGGTAGACAAGATAACCTTTTATCATCTTCAGCACACTCTCAGACACACCCTCAAACATTAGTTTTACGACTGTCATCATATTATCAATGGCCAACATCATCTTCCCAAAGGTCCCAAATACAACGTCTACCAAATGAGCAGATAATAAACCAACAAGTTTACTTATCGTCTCCAGTGTGACGCTGTCGAACACACCCTTAAATGCACCCTCAAACATTGGTTTTATGAATTTCATTAGTTCATCAAAGGTAGACGTCATGTTCCTAAACGACCCAAAAGCCTCTACCAGATGAGAAGATATTAAACCAACAAATTTACTTATCGTCTCCCATGTAAACCCCGGAGACGACTCCATAAGGTAGGCAAGATAATCTCTCATCATCGTCACTAAACTCTCAAGCACACCCTCAAACATCAGTTTTATGCAAAGCGGACATAAATTCCAGAATTTTATTTTTTAGGTTATTAGTCGAGGGGGATTGAGATTCTTAGTTTTCGTAAATGTTTACTTCATAACATTGCGTGAGGACACGGCAATACCTTAGTATGGGGGATTTTGGTATGTGCTTAAATACACATACCATTTTCCATGAAAAACGGACTTAAATGACCAAAAACAGACAAAAACTGCCAAAGAAATGTTTGTTTTGCATTTGTATTGTGCAGGAAACGGATATCACACAAAAGGACGAAAAACGAAGTCAAAACGGCAAACCGAACATGGAATGGAAAAGACTGTGAAAGACAAAGCCAAATCGAAGCCGAAAAGTCAATCAAGTCAAAAAGTCAACAGAAAAGTCAACTGGTCAAAGTCAAAGTCAACACCGACATGGTCAAGTCAAAAGAAAGTCAAAGAAGAAAAAAATATAACTATAGGGACTGAAATTGCCAATTCCCTAAGTTATATTTACAAAGGAAAAAGAGAAGGGCCCAAGCTGCCAAATTGGCAAAGTTAAACCACAAGGGGCAAAACTGCCAACATTTCAAAGGCATACATCGCAAGGACTTGTGGTGCAATTGGATGTATAACCCTCAGGGGGTGTTCCTGCCAAGTCCCCAAACTTTTAATTACACAAGGACGTGTACTGCAAACCCTTTATACACCTTGAGGGACGAATTGTGTTAAACTCCCAAACTTGTGCCCTGTCACCCCTAACCTTTTTATAACTTTGTTTTCCCGCCCTTTTTCCCCCAACACAACTCACGGGTTCACCTCCTTCCTTTTACCCTGCAACCATAACGACCCCATGGATAAACCTTTCCCCCCTCCTCCACTAAACCCCTAATCCCATTTGGCAATCCCACACTTCTCCATGACTAATCCAACGGCTATGATGATTGATTTTTGATGAAATTGAAGGGCTAAGATTAAAGCTTTCTTTCCCCTCTCACAAGTAACACAACAAGAACAGAGTTCTGCCTATAAAAGCAAGAAGACCAGAAGTGCCAAGATATCTAGTTTTCTTTTATGTAGTTTTAAGTTTTATGTTTTTAAAAGTTTTCATGTAATTTTTCATCATTTGTAATTTAAATGCTGTCAAAAAGCCGTGTACTTCTTTTGAAAGTTTAATGAAAAACTGTTAAGTTCTCTTTTAAAATTTTGTCTCTACATAATTTATTTATTTATAAAGTTTCATTGATAAGCTATGAAGAAGGTTTAAACCTGGAAGAAACCTTGGGTTTTGAGTGTAATCAGAGCTACAAAGGACTAGGGGGTTTAGGATTAGTTTTAAGTACCTATGCATTTGGACCTTGGTAAGTTTTAAGCCTCAGTTACTGTAGCAATAGCTTATTCAGCTTATTTTTCAGCTTATTAATGTCTTTTTATGCTTATTAGTGTTTAATTATGCTAAAGTATGCTTTTAATTCTTTTCATTTCATTTTTATGCAATTTAATTAGAAACTGCCTAGTATAGCTTATAAACTGTCTAGCTTATTGTCTTATTTTTAAGTGCTAATTAGTTCTGTTTTTTACTTCTTTATGGTTTAATATAGCTTAAGTAGTGTTAGGCTTTTAAAAATTTCAGTTACACTTAGTTTTTTATAGGCTTAAAAGTCCTTTTCAAAAATTAAGGGAGTGTTTGGGTTAACTACAAAAACGGGTCAAAATGGTATTTGAATGGGTTATGGTCATTAAGGTAGGTTTAGCTTAAGTTTTTAAGCTCATTTGAGTCTGTTTTAAAAGTTTTTTTTAGTTCAAAAATGTTTTTCAAGGTCTTTCTAGTTAGCTTTTAAAACTGTGACTTTTAAAAAGCTACAAGAGCTTATATTCATAAGCTCTTGTAACTGTGAATGTGGTGTCAAAAAGTTGTGTTTTAGAGTGTTTAATTCAAGCTGTCCAAACCCTTTGTGTCATTTGACTCTTTGGAGTCAAATCCACCAAGTTGTTAAGTGTCAAAATTTTAAAAACTAAAAAGCCTTTTTCACTATTAAAAATCAGCAGGTTTAAATAAGTTTTAGATTCTGAAAATTGGTGCACAAGTCCATGTCTTAGAGTACTTAAGCTGTTTAAACTTATTTTTTTTATTTGAGCTTATTTGACAGCTTTTAAAAAGCTGTCAAATAAGCCCTTGTTTTAGTGTTAATTTCCCCTGGTGCTAAGGGGCACACTTTAAGCCTTTCTAACTAGCTGTTTAGTGTACTTAAGTCCTAGGATTTGGCTTATTTTAAGAGTCCATAAGCTCTTAGATAAGCCCTTTCAATTTCAGCCCTTAAAAAGCTTATTTGATAGCTTATTTTTAAGCTCAAATTAGCCCCTTTACTGTTTTAGCTTAGTGGTAGTGTAGGGATTGCTTATTTTTCTCTTTGGCTTATTCAGCTTATGTCATAAGCTCATTTGTGCTCCTATAGCTTATTTTGATAGATTGTTAAGTTATTTTGCTTATTTCCTTTTTGTTTGCTTATTTGAGTTAGTAATTATTAGCTTTTAGCCTTAAGCCCATTTTAAGCAAACTGTCGTTTTTTAAGCTTATTTATAGCTTTTCATAAAAACTTGTAGTTGAGAAAGTTGTTAAGCCCCACGAGCTTAACAACTTTGCTTTACAAAGTTTTTCCAAAAAAAAAAGAAAGGAGACAAGGGGTGACCCGGGTGAGCAAGACTCGAACCCGGGTCTCAACCCTCGTACACCTCTCTTTTGTACACACACATACCGCTGCGCCCTTGGGACTTTTCTGTTATAGTCTCAAGGGCCAGGGTACTTATACTCATTTTTGGGCTTGTAAGCTATAAGCTGTCAACAGCTTATTACGGGCTTATTTTTAAGCAATCTTTAGGTTTCTTATTTTTCGTAGGCTTATTGTAGTGTAAAGTATTTTTAGTAAAATTTTCTTTAGTCATATAGTTTGTAGGGAAAATATAAAAATTTTCGTAGGGTCATTTTTGTAACTTTTTGCCTTTTAAAGAACGGGTCCCGGGTACGGATTTTGTCTTGACTTGTTTTTGGGTCAAACGACTTCCGTTTTCAGTCTAGTCTTTTTCATTCTTCATTATTTGTCCCCTAGAGTAGTTTAGAAGTAAAAATTTCTTTGTAGGGTTAATTTTGAAGATTTTAGGTTTTTCTTAATCGTTTTTATTTGTTATTGTTTAACTTAGCTTTCCACACTCTCAAATCATTTATCTCATTCAAACTCCAATCTTTCGACTGTATCGATTCTCCAGCACAGCCTCGTTGGGGATAAACGACCCGGGAACATTCTACACTACTTCCCGGTTTCATTGATTATTGTAGTTTTTTTAGATTATATATATTTTATTTTATTATATTATATATATAGTTTGAAATTTTACTAATCAATACACCACGGCTAACATTTCTTTCTCCGTCGTGGTGTAATGCGATTTTGCCTCGTTCATTGTTTTACTAGCATAGTGTATAGGCCTA